>OZ020197.1:23355784-23578284 GCA_963971165.1 Philopedon plagiatum | reverse complement strand
AGCAACAGCAAAGCAAAATTTGAATCCTCCAGGTAGCCAACTTAAAAAAGTAAATCGTGTATTTTTTTTTACCCTATATATTATTTAATTTTGCTCGAAGAAGAACTTATAGCTTCTAGGAATTAAAATTATATTTATAATATAAAGTTTGGGCCTTTACCTTTACAAAGTAATTTTAATATATTTTACATGTGTGTATAGCTTCGTGGTTATAACAACTAAGTGCTGTTTGTATCGGGTATATAGAGAGAACAAATATTATCTAATATACCACTATAATTCTGCAGATAGTGGCGGCTCCTCTTTACTATTCGATATTAGGTATCCCGGTGGGTAAAAAAAAATTGCCGATCTGAGTCCATTGAAATGCATTTAAACAATATTTTTAATGTACAATGGGTGGGCAAAAAGATGGCTTGAAACTTAAAATTTAAATATTTATTTTATTAAGAGGAGTATTAAATAGTTAATTTATTATCATGTGGGAATTAGGTAACAATGGGAATATATTTATATATATTTCCAAGAAATACCAGTCATAAAATTTCCATCGTAGCCCGTGCCGTGTGCGACGTAACGCTATGTGTACCCATGGAACTATTTTAATGGAAATATATGTTCCCAACAAGCCACAAACTAATCAACAGTTTAAAGACAATATTCGTGAGGTTGAAATAGAAATTTGCCAAAAAGTGAGACATAAGGTCATTCAAAAAAAGAGCACTTATTGGGCAGCAAGAGGTGGCAACTTAAGTGACAGCATTCCATACATAAGTCCTATCCTGACTTAATCCTAACGTGATAACGAATTAACTATAACACTTTTAACTTAAACAATTAACTGACACATCATTTCTCCATCAAAACTCTAAATTGTACACCTTCTTTTGAACACCCTGAATTGATTATGACCGTACCTTCATTATTTTTATATCTTCGTTTTACAAAGAAAGTTTTGTGCAAGATATTCTGCAGACTTTTTGCTTTAATTTTCATACACTGGGATTTTTCTTACACTTACTGATTTTAACATAAAATTATCTTTAAATTATCGAGGTGCTTTTAAACCTTTTCAAACAACACCCCTAAATGAAATCCAGCGGCTTAAGAGCGTTATTAATGGCCGAGCTTCAGACACGCAAACATTATTGGTTGATAAATAAGAATACCGTAAGAAGTTAAAAATATTGAGGTTAAAACATTGAAGCACTGAAAACGATGAATCTAAAAAATAAATTTACACTTTACTGGCTTTTGTCTCCATAGCGATGAGTGAACCATGCTCTATACTATTTTATTTAGTATAAAGTACCTTTTTTAATAGCGGAAGATAATAAAATTGGCTAATTGTATTAAAAAAAATGTAACAGTATTCGACGCATCCCGCTGTTATTCAACGAAAAATCAGAAAAGCTAAAGAGGATAGAATGACCAAAAGATGTGATGAACTAGAAGACCTACAATGAAAACACAATGGTTCAATATGCACCGAAAAATAAAGGAACTATCTGGAGCAAGTTAACAACAAGCACCTTATAGGCTGCTTGGTAATAACAGTCAACCAGCAAAAGACCTCGGCGAAGAAACACTTATATTCGAGACCTATTCGCTGCGCTACAAGAGAAATGCCATCAGTCAGCAACAACAACGAAGGTCCGTCCATAATTAAATAATGTGCACTTGAACGAGCTATTTACCAACTCAAGAATAACAAGAGCCCCGGACCTGACAATATTGACCCAGAAGTTATTAAATTAACTAGTGAGTAATGTAGATCTGAGCCAAGTATATCATTCGGGTTCCAGTGGACTGACTAGAATCCACATTCATGCCCATCCTCAAAAAACCGAATCCCCGACAACGCAATGACTTTCGGTTAATTAGCCTAACTAGCCACGCCTTAAAGATTCTTCTTAGAATTATCCACAATCGGATTCAAAAAGGGCGTGGGTATACGTGAGGTCTTATTCTTAGTCTACAAGTTCTGTCTCAGAAATGCATAGACCAACAAAAGAGCCCATATATCTATATATATATATATATATATATATATATATATATATATATATATATATATATATATATATATATATATATATATATATATTCTTTGACAAAATGTCCCTGTTTTCACACAATAACTTAAAATTGTCAAATGATTATTTTAAGAAGAAATATTTGCTGACGTAAGTTGTAACCTAGCTTAAAAATACCAAATGGCCGCAATTTATGTTATTAAATAAAACAAATCTGAATTCTAGCTGTATTGTCTAATAGTTAAGAGACAATACACAGTGTTGATTCCCTAAAGTACTGCGGTGAGAGTTGACCACCTTGTCTACTCTGCTCTGCGGCTTGATAAAAAAGCCTTTAAATATCTCATTTATGTAACTTTAAGTTTAAAAGTGAGCTAAACACGAACAGAATCGGCAATAAGGTGATTACAAAAAAGATAATGTTTAATTTGTGGCTTCAATAATTTCGACCCAAATCGCAACCGCGTAATGTCTTTTCGTGGCGTTCAAGCAGAAACTGCTTATTTCACAAGTCACGAAATGGCTTCACTCAAGCTTACCTACGCGATTCATTTTGATTTTCGACAAGAAACATGAAATAACAAAATGTGTGGTAGGTTAAGCAATCAATCATCTTGGTTGTACTTTTTAGTTGTAAGGGTGAGTTATTTATAAGCTGGCAAATGTCTAATTAGAATTAATTTGTTTTCAAGATAAACATTAATATATGTATTAACTAGAAAATGCTTTTATTGTAGAAATATATAGATCTTGAATTTGATATGTCTAAGATTCAGAAAATTGAGTCTTAAGGTACAATAATGTTGTTGACAAGAAACCAAGAATAATAGTTATTTATGTTATAAGGATCAAAATGACCATCATTATTACGTTCATGACAAGAAAATTGAATTCTTGCTTTGAGTTTAACTATCTTGCGGATATACAAGAACTCGGTATACTAAAGTAAAGTGTTTTATTTTTAATTATAGATTTCTTTTTCTCTGTCTGTTATTTAATACTTTATTCGTTCACCTTACCTGTAAGGCAAGACGGGAATAAGAAATTACTCTCTTGGACTAATTATTGTTAGTGCCATTTATACTGAAGACCACCAAGAGTTAAATAAACATACTTTATCATTTTAGAATTAAAATAACAGTCCTACCAAGGCCAAACCTGAACTGCCCCGCCATCCCTTCGTCAAACATGTAAAATAAGCAATTATTATTGTTAATATAACGATTAAAAACAAACGTGTCATCACTAAACGATCTACTTACTCCGGCTAAAAAGAACTAGCGTTTCTTACTTCACACCAATAAAAAAATTAAAGAAGAAACCACTTCTCTAACTTACTGACTCTGTCGTGACATTAATAAGGATAATAAAGTTCAAGGGCTCAATTTACTTAAGGACTTAGAGCCTTTCCAGTCCGTTGCCCCAAAAAGTTTTGCTTCAAAGTTTTATTTTAATAAGGTAAAATTTGACAGTGGGGGGCAGTTTAAAATATGAAGGCAGAACATAATTTTCTTTTAGAAGCTTTTTTTATAACGCTGGCTTACTCTGTCAGTGAATTTTCGGCTCAAGGATAAAGTAAACTTTTACAGTCTTTTAAAAGGGATTTTTTAAAGAAAAGAAAAATAGAAATATAAAACGTTTTAATAAAATGAAAGTAGTATAGGGTTACATAATATTACGTCTGTAACTACTAAAATAACATATTCATGATATGCCGTAACAGTTATTGAAAGTAAAAGCAAAGTTATATTTTTTCAAAAAAGACAACAAGCAAAATAATGTAGCGTAGAGTATGACAAATCATGGGTTATTATCGTTTTACTAGCGACAGGATAATTTGAATTAAAAATAGTCTATAATACGATTTTTTAAATAACCTGTATAGTATAATCCCATTATGACTGTCGTAATTCAAATTGTAATCGAAAACTCCGATTTTCAGAGATTCGAAAATAGCAAGAGATAATTTTAATTATAGAAACCAGTTTACAATTTAATAAACTAAGTTAACTTGACTGAACTGAGCTGTCGTAGAGTATATAAACAAACCTTGGATATTAACCCGTCATTTGGGATGTTGTCATTTTTCTTGCGCCACCGTTGAAAGACAAATTTATTTAATTTTTTGGATCTTGTTAATATACTTTAATTTTAAAATATGAAAGAGTAAAATATCATTTATGTGTAAGAAACTGCAAATTTTGACTAATTTAAAAACAGAAATAAACTTATTGGGAAACTATAAACTTAATGAAGTAAAAAAAGGAAGTGCTACGATATAGTATATTTCATTACCAGTCCGGAAAAAAGGATTTTTCTGTGCGCGCTTGACAAATTCTCGTGTGAGGCGCAGCCGAACACGGGAAGTCAAGCAAGCACGGAAAATCCATTTCTGGACGTGTAATGAACGATATTTTTTATTATACTTCTTTGAAAACGATAACATAAAACAAAATATAACATAAAAAAATACATACATACAAAATAAACTTGGAATATTTTTATTTTCACAACTGTTATCGGAATTTAAAAAAAAAACTACTAGAGTAATTAAAAATTAACTATTAATAATGAAAGATGCCACTTTTTCAGGTTGAGAGAACATTTTATTAGAATGAATTTAATTGACAGGAAATTAACAACGCTGACAATATGGTCTTTGGCAGGTATGATGCGTTTTCATGGTAACTTTCAAATCATTTAAAAGGTGATTTAAATTTGTCTATGTCAGATAAGATTGACAAAACGTCAAAAAATATTTCAGAAATTCATCTAAATATTCAAATATTTACGAAATAAAATACAAAATAGGTACATATTAAATATCAGATAGCATATAGACTTTCTTGAGTTTAGTTTATTTTCCTATACCTACATTTCTATTTTAAAGCCAAAAAATAGTCGGTATCTTCATTCAGCACACTGAAAGAACTGGAGACCAGGAAAATTTTTTCCGTGCGCTCTTTCCGTGCGCTAGCCCGAAAAAGCCCATCTTACATTATTACTAAAACAGATGAAAATAAGGTGTTTTCAAAGAAGTATAATAAAAAAGAATTGTCAATGTCTGCCAAGAAGTAACACCTGCCATTTTAGAAAATGTAAAAAGTGAGTTCCAAAATCGATTTTATTGCTGCCAAAAAGTTGATGGTGGTGATTTTAAACAATTTTTAAAGTAATAAGAGAATAAAGGTATTTACATTTTTTTTTCACGATTTTTAATTTTTAAAGGCTTGGCATTTAAAAACTAATTATGATACGGGCCTCGGGCTTGCGTTAAATGTTTCTTTTAAACAACCACACAGTATAGGATTGCATTTAAAATTTTTGACCTTAACTCCCTGGCGTCGCCCCTCAAGGGAGCCAAAAAAGTTAAATTACATGAAAAAGTAGCTTTATTAATCTATAAGATAAACTTAAAATTGTATGTCTCTATCTTAACTAATAGTAAAGATATTTGCCCATACTAAGAGTTTTCGTACACCCTATATAATTTTGTAAATATTGATTTAGAATTAATTTGTCCACTATTTTGGGATACACCGTAGGCTACAAAAATTATATCAACAATTTTTTGTCTGACGTCGGTTCACACCAATAAAAAGCCGAAATTTCACTCCCTATTATTACTTCCATTAAAAAATCCAGTTTAAAACCTGACCACGGAAAATAGCAAAACTCATTAAATTCCTTATTGAACTTCAACATTTGAGGTTTAACCACACGCTGCTTTATTATTTTCCGTTCTTCTTAGTATACAAGTATATTTTTAACCCTTTATTGAGTCTGATGTCAGGTTCCTGATTTTGATAAAACTGTCGGAGCCAGTCTATACATTTAATAGTCGATGTTTGACAGTTTTATTAGAAAGGAAAACAGTTCAAGAAGGCAACCCGCGCTTAGTAATATTTGGGAAATGAAAATTCAGACAGCCTGTGTCGGCATGACCACAAAGACACACAATATGTTCTTATTTTACAGATGAGGAATTTGCGACAAGTTTTGTAAGTTGAAAAGATATAGATTTCTTTTATGCCAAGATTTTTACCCGAGAACTGTATAGATAGCAAAATTATATGGCCACTAAGGTAACATACTTGTTTTTATTTAACTTTTGATTATACTTACATATCTTCCCTACATGCCAGTAGTTTAAGCGTAACTTATATTCCCGAGGATGAAGGCATTTTGAATCCTGTAAAGGGTTTTCAGTAACCGCATTTGATTTCCCAGTATGAAATAAAATTTCAAGTTATCTATTTTCCAACAACGCCAATCGGCAGATGTTCACAATAATGTAAAAATATACGTAATACTAAACTTGTTATGTGCTAAAATGTCGGAAATGTTTTGAAACTGTTTTAATAGATCACGTGACCTTTATATTGATCTGCTGTTCATCTGCAAGTTTTACAGTGGGATCCAGCAGTGTTGTAAAAGATCACGTAACTTTACAGTATTTAAGGTAGTCCTTAATTAATATATGGTTGATCTTGATATATAGGATATACAGCGTCTGCCCAAATTAGGCGAGCGGGACACCCCCAAAAAGTAGCTCAGAAATAGCAGTAGGTATGTGACCACGGCGGCCGAGTCGCTAAAATCAGTTTTACTTTATGTTTTCGAGGTCGCTGAACACGAATCCAAAGTTGTTTTTTTGATTAAAATGGGGGAACATGGAAAAAATGGCAATTTATTGCTAAATGAGGAAAATAAAATTTTCATACTTTTTAATATTCAACTCGCTATATCTCAAACAATTATTTATATTTCTTTTTTAAATTTCAACCACTTATTCTTTAAGATATTACCTAGAAAACAAGTCCCATCTGAAGGTCTCAAAGCAATTATTGGCTGTGTGGCAAATTTTCAAAGTTGTGCTATCAGGTTTTAGAGTCCTCACATACTATCGCGAAAGTTGAGTGACGAAGTTTCGAATTTCGAGTAAATAAATATATAGTATTAAAATATAGTATATAGGGAAGTTTTTTGTAAAATTTGAGCTCTTTGTATTCAATAGAAAAAAAGATATACGATTTCAAAGCTGAGAGCTGAGTACTGGCGGGTGCGTTTGGCGCGCAGTGATTATCGCGGCAGGCGTATACAGGCGTTTGAACGATTTTACCTAGCTCGATTGCTTACTATATCGCTTTTTTTTAGATATTTTTATTTGTGTTAGTGAAAACGCGTTGTTTATAAATATTCCAAATGTTTTAATCAACAAGGTAAGTACAGTTAGCTACATGATTTATGTTTATCATCGTGTAGTGCTAATTGAATGTACTTATATTATAACTATTGCAAACTCTCAACATTTTGAAAATAGTCCTCAGCTGTGGTTTTTTACAGAAAAAATTTCGGTCCGCACTGATCTGAGAAGATATATACCTATACAAGAATATACAATATTTGACCAAATGATTTTAATTTATATTCGAAAGGAAAATTTTCAAAAGAAATAAAAAAATATTTTATAAAAGACATAACAACATGTAAAGAAATAATGGAAAGGCCATGGAATCAAAGAATTTCAGAATAATAATAATAATAAAAAATAAAACTTATTTTTTTAAGAAATTATTTTTCTCGTTTATATTATTATCCATACGTAATGTTACTTAAATTTATTTATTAAAAACCAAATTATAAATTAAAAGTATTACCTACACACAAGGTATTTTTACCTTTGTAGGTAATATAAATTAAATACCAAAACTGCATGCCATATTATAGCTTTGATATTTATACATATTTTAATTTGGCAGTTTGTAAAATTTGTTGTTAGTAAATTACTATTACTATTACTATTACTATTACATATTTTAGCCCAAAAACTAGGAAATCATTTATGTCCATCTTTCTTAGCTGCACATGCTTTGACCGACTGTGATACAAATTCATCATTATTTTATATTGGTAAAAAGACTGTTTATGCCACTCTAAAAAAAGTGCCAAATGAAGAATTGCTTAATTTAGCTAAAATAAATGATTTATCTATAGATATTGTCCAAGAAATCGTTAGCTTATTCGTATCGTATTTGTATGATCCCCCCAAAAAATCAAAAGCTATTCGCACTGACATCAATTCCTTACGCAGTAATTTAACCATCGAAAAAAATCTAAACATCTCAAACCTTCCTTCGTCAAAACCAGCTCTGCTAAAGCATATTTTAAGAGCTCTTTGGCAAATCAACGAATGGAGGCAAGCGACAAAATCTATAATTGCTTCTGAAGATGTGACAAACTTTGGATGGTTGGTAGAAGACGACAAATTGCAATTCGATTATTATGATGGACCCACTGCCATAGAAACACTACAAAAATATTTTTGTTCCTATATAATGGTAAAAATGCTTGTGCAACTGTGATTTGCCCTTGTATAGTATCTAACTTAAGATGCTGTGATGTTTGTAGCTGTAGTGATTCATGTGTCAATGTAGATAAAATAAACGAATAATTTTCAAATTTCTTTCAGAGATTTTCATTTAATTAGGAGTTGTACTTACCTTGTTTATTTCGAATATTTATAAAACATGTTTTTACGTTAACACAAATAAAAAGATCTAAAAAAATTTATATAGTAAGCAATCGAGCTAGGTAAAATCATGCAAACCCCTGTATACGCCTGCCGCGATAATCACTGCGCGCCAAACGCGCGCGCCCGTACTCAGCTCTCAGATTTGAAATCGTATAATATATTTTTTTCTATTGAATATAAAGCGCTTACATTTTACAAAAAACTTCCTTCTATACTATATTTTAATACTATATAGCTATTTACTCGAAATTCGAAACTTCGTCACTCAACTTTTGCGATAGTATATGAGGACTCATAAAACCTGATAGCACAACTTTGAAAATTCGCCACTCAGTCAATAATTGCTTTTAGAACTTCGGATGGAGCTTGTTTTCTAGGTAATACCTTAAAGAATAAGTGGTTAAAATTTAAAAAAGAAATATGAATAATTGTCTGAGATATAGCGAGTTGAATATCAAAAAGTATGAAAATTTTATTTTCCTCATTTAGCAATAAATTGCCATTTTTTTCCATGTTCCCCCATTTTAATCAAAAAAACAACTTTGGATTCGTGTTCAGCGACCTCGAAAACATATAGTAAAACTGCTTTTAGCGACTAGGACGACCGTGGTCACTAGTCGGTCATTTTAGGGGTGAGTCCCGCTCGCCTAAATTTGGTCACCAAATGGGAAACTTTTTTATTTTTGATTTCATGAGAAAAAGTTATTCTTGATAAAAAGTTTTGCCTGCTGTAAAAGTAAGACTGGCATTGAAAAACAAGATATGTTATACAGGGCGTAATAGAAATAAGGAAAAATTGCAAGGAGACTATCTATTTTAACTAACAGATTTTAAAAAAAAATTTAGGCTTTAACAGAACCAATATTATTTTCAATGCGCTTGATAAGATTTTTCTTAAACCGACAAACAGCATGTTTTACATGATCGGCTGGGATATCTTCACATGCTTCTCGTATCCTGTTTTTTAATTGAATAAGATTTTCAGGCCTGTCTTTGTAAAAAACTTCCTTAATTCGTCCCCACAGGAAGAAATCGAGAGGTGTGAGGTCGGGGGACCTAGGCGGCTCATCCGCAAAATTGTCATCTTGATTCGAAGCCCGCCCAATCTATTTTCCTCTAAAATTGAAGTTATGCCGGGATCTTACTTCTGCCGAGAAATCGCAAGGGGCACCATCTAACCCAAATAATAAATCTTACGCCCATACATTCAGGGACAACTCACTGATAATATCAGAAGAGTCATTTTGCAAAAAAGTCCGTTAATGTTAATACTGAAAAAAAATTGGTCTTAAAATTTTGTTCTCCAAAACACCACACCAAACATTAACTTTTTGAGACACTTGACTTCGACATTCTACTACCCAGTTAGAATTAGTTTTACTCCAAAACCTCGAATTTTGTGATGAAAAAATTTCGTTGGTGGTAAGCGTCGCTTCGTCGGAAAACAGAATTTCTAACCCGAAATTTGGATGATCTTCCTAATTCCCCATTATCCATGCAGTGACAAAAATCAAATTGTATATCCATGTCCCAAGGAAACAAGGTGTGAATACATTTTGGTTTAAAAGATTTGTATCTGACCCATAAAAAATACGCTGTTTTGTTTCCTAACGTATAGATAAAAAATGCAATTATAAACATCGCCCTGTCACTGGATCCTAACATGCTGAAAGCCTCATTCAAATACATTAGCTATGTTCAAAGTTAGACCAAATGTTTTGTTAATGCACTGCAAATGTTCAACGGTTTAGAGAACTTTACCAAAGTAGGCGTCTTTTATCTAGTTATTGCACTTTTTATAAGAACCTTTATGTTATTACACGAAGAATATTTCATACAGTGATATTTTATCCTTCTAAATACTCTTTACAGCGCTAACCTCCCTAGAGTAATCTAGTAAAAGGTTTCTGCTGCCCTAATGACACTTCTAAATTATTCGCTTCTTAGAATTTTTTTTCAACAATACAATTTTATGTTATAGAAATTGCTCGTTTAACTTTAAAACATCCACTACTTATCTCAGTGCTCAAAATAAGTTTGAAACTTAAAAACGTAACATTAATATTTGTGTATAAGTCGTTGTTAGAATAAAGAAGGTCCGATATATTTTTTGTAAAAATAAATTGGGTTTCTGCGACCTTTTTAGGGTCTCTAGAATATAAATCCATTTTCCTTTGTATGATGTGGATATATGTATATAGAAGACCAAACTTTGCCCCAAAATATCTTGAAATTTTTTTTATTTTTGCTAAGAGAAACTGTTATGATGAAAATTTAAAATAATATGTCAAGTACAAACATACGCCAAAACTAACAAATGACGGTAGGCTTTGTAAATGTAACTTTTTCTTGTAATTTGTAGGATAATACAATATTAATGACTTAAGTCAACATCCATTTTGCATCAGATTTATTACAAATATTTTTAATTCTCGTCAAAACTAATTTTATTTAAAAGCGGAATAAATTCAAGAGACAATAAAAAGTCAGAAGAGAATAACTAGACCCAAATAAAAAAAAACTGCAAAATCCTTTGCCCTGAACTTGTTTCGCGAAATTGAGTTACTTAGTTAACTATTAAAATATCTAATATCAAAAAGTACAATTATTTTGCCATTGAAGAATATTTTTAAACATTATTTATTCATATTTTGTCTTTGTAAATAAAGCAAAACCTATACAATCTACTAAAATCGCGCCAGTTTAAAACGCCCGACCACTGTGGTTAAACGATACTGGGCACAGATAGGTGACCAATTGGGTTTATTCGGGTTCGACATTTTCATATCTAGCAGCACCAGTTTATAATTTTTGGTTGTCAATTTACATCGGTCTAGCGTTGGAGAATCTCTCCGATAGTCAGTCTCATTTTCAACTTTTTTTTCTACTTATTACTTTCTTCAAATCTCATAATGGTATTAGTTGACATAAAATGTGCTTTAAATAAAAGGTCACTGACGATTTTTACAAAAAAGCTTACATATTAAATAGCAAGACGTAATTATTTTCCGGACTTTTGGCAAAAAATATAATTAAACTCCAATTTAAAAAGTAAAAAGAAAAATGTTATTCAAAAAGCCTTTTGGGCCTCCTTTCTCTCATCACTAGAAAGGTTTTTATGCGGATTTTCTTGAACTGTAATAAACAATTTGTCATGCCGATTCGCTCTAATGAGAGTTAACTGAAAAAATAAAAACGAATAGATTTTTATACTTACATTAATTGTTTAATTCACTTATCTATGTTCCTACGAATGCTAACAATTAACCTGCAGGCAAGTATCACTTTTACGTAATTTATTGAAAAAATTAAAATTAAAAAAACCTGGCCTAATGGGTTCATAATAATGAAATTGTTAAAAAAAGTCATATTTTAGCAAGGTTATCATAGTTCAAAGTCAATTTAAATGTGTGTGGGTGTATAACAATGCAGTATAATCTAATAAATTTATTTTCCCAAATTCATAAACTTTCTTAAAGCACCTTATATATTAAGTTTAAAATAAAACAATTAATTAATGTCACTATCATTAGTTACGTGTTTATTATTATTTAGTTATATTACTCTCAGTTTAAATTTTTAACTTTAGTTTGAATCCCAAAATATTTTATTTCTTACTGCTAAAACTTTTCTTAGTAACTAATATAAATAACATCGATAGTTTTAGCGTAACTTCCTTGGAAATTTAATACGGTACTTTTGGACCTCAATGCTCTAGCATCAACCTACCGTTGTTTTTAAATTAATACTTAATGTTGGCACAATTGCTGTTAAAACTAGGATAAAAAAAAAGGTCAAGTGCAAGCTCTGCTTGCACAATTAGTGATCCGTGCCATCAGCCCCCCACTTAACCTGAGCAAACCTCAGTCGCCCGATCTGCATCCATCTGCCGCGATACTCGATGCCGACGGACGGCACAAACGCCGTTCACATCGCGTATGCGCGGAGCTGAGTGGGCCAAATTAAAAATTTGGAAAACGTGTAAGGACAAAAGTTGTTCCTTACATCGTAATAAATATTTTTGTCGGACACTTTTTTCTCTAAAACCAATGGTTCAGCAGTTATAAGGAAATAAACAATTAAAGTATTTATAACAATTCATCGCGCTACAATTTTTCAATCCTGATAATTTTCGCTTAATCTACACCTAATTCTTAATGTATATGATTTTTTCAGATTTTTCTGAGCGACCCTTCTGGTGTAAGGGTGGGGGACAACAATTTTTAAGCGTTTTTCCCGAAAAATGTTTAAAAAAATGAAATAAAAAAGTACCTCATATTTATCGTTGAATTCGTGCTTCAATAAGCTTTCATTTGACACCCTACACGATGCCCTTGAATTTTTTTTCATTGCCTAATTAACCCCCCGAAATTAACCCCCAGAATCAAAATTTTACTTTTTATACTTTAAGTCTATAATTTAGCCACCACACTCTATATCTGTGCCAAATTTCAAATTTTTACGTCGAATAGTTTTAGAGAAAATCGCCTGTGATAGACGGACGGACGGACGGACATCGAAGTCATTCCATAAGTGTTCCGTTTCGCGGAGCACTAAAAACACACCGGTAATACTATTAAATTGCTGGCAATGGGAGTTTCGCAGGACCATGGAATATTAGTCTTCCTCTGATGCAGAAGCCATAAAAGACTTTAATTTGGTGCTAAGAAAGCTTCGAAAAACACCATGTAAGTTACTTTGATCGCTTCGAATAGGCTAGTAGAAAAATTGTAAAACAAATCCATTGATTATATTATATGTAAATTTATAACATGCGCAGCAATACAATTGTTTATTATGTATTGTATGATTTTAATTGATAAAAATGTGACTGTCTTTACACAAAGTCGTGTCTTTACACAAAGTCGTCCCTAAAAAATAATTTACCGAAAAGTACAAGTACTAAAAATATGTAAACGCAGTTTTCTCAAAGGCGACGTTTTAAAATTTGTCATTGTAATTTGGAGCGTATTTGATTTCCTTAGAGAAAACACCAAAGAGGATCTGTTGAGATTTATTTTTGCGTTTAAGTTAGAAAAATGTCTACCTCCATAAATTTGTAGAATGTTTTGGCTTTTTATTTTTCTCTTTAAATCTCGTTGTTTAGTCAATGCACGTTAGTTTCGTTTCGTTATATTTTCTTTAAAAAATGTAGAAATATTTAAAAAACATGCTAAATAAATAAAATAATACTGTTTTACAAACGACAAAAGCATTTAAAATACAAATAAAATATAGTGACATTACGGGGTAATTAAGAGAATTATTAATTATAGCTTAATTATTTAAAAGTATTTTTTTTTGGCAAGTTTTTTTTAAAGCATGTAGTCGATATTATGCCTAGACTCAGATCCCGAGAGCGCCGAATTAAAGGTAAATAATGTTTGATTTCCAGTCAATCTGTGCAGTGTCTGAAAGCCAACGGCTTCTAATAGTTCTGGACAACTAATGTAAGCACTAAGAAGTATACACACGTCAAATGCAATTGCTGTTTTTCCTAGCTTAATATTTAACAGTGACATTACATCAAAACAACACATACCACTAAAATCCTTGGTTTGTTATCATCAGTAAAGTCCTAATATCCTATTACGTAAAATTCCGGCCCATAAGCTTAGCTTCTGTGGGTGCTATGTATGGGCGACTTGCATCCAGTGGGAATTCCCTGTCGATCAGTACTGACAATTTTGACGGTTGATTGTTCCATTTAGGCAAAATGTCTGTCTGAAACAAAATATTCCGCGCGAAATCACCTTCATTATTGCAGATGGTTTGCAAAGTCTTGCAAAACTGAAGGCGTCGATCGAAATCACCCTCGTTTCGTTCGTGGACAAGGCAAATTGATATGATGATGATGATATTTCTCCTGATGAAGAATATTTTGTACAGCTTTATAACAAATATTTTGAATCAGATCTACTTGACAAGTGCTGTTGTGTAGATTGTCTTAATAAGACAGTAAAGCATTTAACCTAGTTTCATCACAAATTTTGGGAAGGCCTTTTTTGGTTTATTGCCCACAGATCCAGTTTCTGTAAATTTAGAAACTGTAGAAATTGTAGACTTACTGTAGACCTTTAAATCGGAGTTCGATCTTGATGAACATTATTAAAAAGTTCACATACTTTAACCGTAGATCTCGTTGTATCACCCTAGCCAACCATCATGAGAATTTCTATTCGATCTTTTTCACTTAAGTGCATTTTACTTTACGACATGCTTTAACAATAACTGAAAAGGGTAAAATTTTTTGTTCGACAGTAAATGCCATTTTTTAGAATTACACTAGTTTAAATACAATAATGTGCTTTGTTACCAAGGTAACTGTCCCTATTTTGCATTCCTTCAATTAATCACATTAAAATTACCATCATTAACAGTTGAAGATTGGCATAGGGTATGTTACATGAGAAATATTCAGAATTTTAAGTAAAATTCGGATATCGAGTAAAAATTGGGGTATTCCACTTCAAAAACCAAAGTTGACGTGTGACCTGATTTTTTAACAACCCTGCATAATACTAAAAAATTTTTAAATTTGTAAAAAATAAAATTAACGTTGTTCGAGCGTTTTTCTAAATTATACATGGTTAAGAAAATATTTGGAGTGTTTTTTCTTTTTGCCCACGCTGCACGCTGTATGAAACCTATACAGCGGGTTGCGGTAGGATAATTTTCGTGTCAAATTTTAATGTAGTGGTAAATAGTTGTCAAGTTATCCAAAATTTAACTGAAGCTGGCCATTGCCTGCTTTAAAAAGGAATCGCTTAACATCGGCGTTTATATTCGGAAAAGCTCGTGTAACCACCTACCCCGGGAGTGCTTCGTACTGAGTTAACTAATACTTTGAACTTTTTCTAATAACAATAAACTTATTTATAATAGTACCCACGAATCTTATCTACGACAGACTTATTAAATTTTAAACACCTTAATCCCTAAATATTTTAAATTAAACGTTTCAATTTAAGATTGTATTAAGTTTTAAAATAGCGAAACTTAGTAGAACGAGTAATTGCACAACGTCTAACTTGGCGTAAAAAAGTTTATATTCATTATTCTAGTTACTCCAAACCTTTAAAAAGAATACATTACCTCTAATTTCAAAAGTTTTGAAGCTTAAAAAGTTTGCGGTTTGGTGTTACCACCTGAATTAATGTTTTGGGGCTTTCTTGAAGCACAAATTTAGTTTTTTTATATATATAATTTAGGACGACTTCTAGGTAGTGTTTATTTAAAAATGCACTAAGGTAAGGTGGGGCAACGCAGCATAAAATTTGAGTAGATCAAATATAGATCGTAAAAATTTCAAATAATTTTTTAATACGGGTTTTTTATTCCCGGGGCGTTAATCACATTACGTCTACGGGACAATAAAGAGGTTTTTAAGAAAAATGTAGTACAATATTTATAAAACTCATAAATATTTTTTATTGCTCTGATCCGTATTTGCCCCGCATAGTTCGGGGGTTGGCATACTTATAGGATTTTTAGCACTTGCATTCAACTGTTTTTTAAACAGGGCTAGTGCAGTATAATGTCTATAATTTCACTTGCATCCTTGGAAAGAAAAATATATTTATGTAAAAAGCTATTATTATCTTTTCTTACGTAGAAGGTAGTGTTTATTAGAACAGGTTTAAAACCGGTTGTTAATATTTTGAAAACTGACTCAGAAAAATAACTTTTACGTGAATGATGATTTGGCTCAAGTTCCTTTAAAAGGCCAGCTAATAACTTCTTCGGCACATCCTTTAAACGCTTTTAATTAATTCATACATCAAAGTTTGGGAGAAAGTTTCCTATATAAATAATAATTAATAATTCATATCTACAGGGGATTAGTTAAACGACACGGAAAAGTTTTTTAGATATTAATTTAAAGTTCTGTTTTTACTTATACTTCGACTAAATTGTATAATAAATAAAAAATATAAATTGGTAAGATTAAAAATTTATAAAAACACTACACACATATATTTATCTCTTTGTTATATTTATATGGTAAATTTCTACTTAAATCATATTGAAATAAATTATTTGCTCAATGTTGGGCAAAATAGGCATCGGAGAAAACATAATATGAAGTCCTCCTAAAATTTTCCAAAAGTTAAATGTCATATTACAGTCGTTTTATACCAACTCTAACCACATCATTCACTAAGAAGGTCTAAGACTTTGTACGGGTTTTTGGTCTGTCATTCTTACTGTTAATAAGTCGTCATTAAAAACTTATGAGTTACTAGTTGAGATTTTAAATTATTGGTGGAAAACATAAAGTAATTTTTTTGCGTCATGAGTTAAGCCAATGGATTTTAGACGAGCAAGACTGAGAATGGACTGATAGATAGTCTGTGGTTGGGTAAGATATTACTTTCTAAGTCTAGAATATTCAAAATTTCATTTGTTTGTTAAACGGGCGAGGACGCAATTATAATCTTCTTTCGGTTATAAATCATATTTAAAACCTAAAAATTAAAAAGTTTGCTTCTGCTAACGACCTGACAGCTGATCAAAACTGACAGCTGACTTCTCTCACCACCTATCCATCGTAAATATCGGTAAAATTAATTGCAGCAAACTTTCATCGGTAATATAAGAACGATTTAATGAAAATGTGATAATGCACTTTAGACATCGATAAATTAAAAAAACTCGCTCATTCCATTATTTCTATGACTTGCTAGGTGCACCAATGATTGTTTTCTTGGCACTTGTTGCCTACTAGTCCTATTATTATTATTATGTTGGCTTTAGTTACTGAGTGAGTTGAAAGCGAGGTCCCAATAGTACCTAGGAAGGTTTCTGTTTTTAACCCAGCTTCAAAAACAGTGGCGCCCCCACGAACCCATCCCAATCTCTCTGGCATTTGAGCTAGGGCATTCTTTGGCATGCACGCGCAAGCTCCTCGCATTTAGCTCGACTTGTTACTTGGGCTAAATGTTGAATTTTTCGAACTTGTGAATGTTTATTGAACTTTGGATTTTAATTCTAGAGGGTAAGTAGAAGTAGATTGAATGATTGATTGCGAAAAAGAGCGTGGCAATCCAACCTGAACAAACCTTGCACAAACAATATATTTTAAATTTTTTAAAATTGCATGGATATTGATTATATCTCACATTATATTTTAATAATTTCAATACTATTAATTAGATGATATTAAAAAATATTAAATTGCTAACTAAGTTTATTTTATTAGATTATTAATTTATTTCTCTTAATACGACACTGTCTGCATGTGCTGTGTTAGATGCTGTGAAGCTTTTGTTGATTTTTACCAGGGGACTACAAAAAACTATATAAAGGCCGCTGAGCTTGTAGTTTGAAGTAGAGTTAAGAGCACATGCTTACATCATTTTTCTCATCACACTACAATTAAGATTGTGCTAAAGATAGAAAATAAATTTTTGGAAACTGAAAGGTTGTCTAAATCTTTTCAAGTAAGTACGTGGCAATTAATAAGTTGACAAAGGGTTCCTATACAATGATTTTTGTTTCTTAAATATTGTTAACCGTTTTCTCTCAACAAGAAAATGTTGATCGTACTTTTTATAAACAAGTTAATTAACATCATACACCAGACTGTATACTAAATAAGTTTCTGTGGTACAATAAATAACTAAATATCATGCAGTACTAAATTGTGAGTGGTTTACGACTGTGTAAGTCATAATCATACAAAATTGTGAAATTGTATAGCTGCGGGTGCTATGTTTTAAAATTTCCCTAGAGATACTACACAATTAAGAATGAGATAGTTAATTAACATCATACACCTGACTGTATACTAAATAAGTTTCTGTAGTATAATAAATAACTAAAGATCATGCAGTACTAAATTGTGAAGGCTGTATGAATGTGCAAGTCATAATCATACAGAATTGTGAAAGTGCTGAAAAAGCTGCGTGCGATATGTTTTAACATTTGCCTAGAGATACTCCACAATTAAGAATCAGATTTGCGTAACATTAAAGTCGAAAAGAAATTTTTGTTTTTTCAAGCGGCCCGTGGCGCATGGCCAGGAATAAGCTGACAAAAGTTTCCATAATATAATTCTTACTGTTTTAAAGTTTTAAAGTGCTTATTTAAATCACAACAAATGATGAGCGTGATTGTACTAAAAGAAGTAATTCATTTCGACAGTACACTAAAAATGTGAATGATACACTAAATAAACTGAGAATCATATAGCACAAAATTATGAGCGCGGCATAAATATTTGCAAGTAATAATTATAATAATTGTGAAACATTTCTCCAAAAAAATAGCTGAATAGCGTTACCAAACGGAGATTTGCGTAAAATTATTACTTATATTAAAGTAAAATTCTATTCCTTACATAATTTATATTTATTCTTAGCAATAATATCGGGCATAGCTTATAAATCAGAAATAACAACAATGTAAAAACAAAATTATATTTTTACAATTTCACCAATAAAACAATGTCAGTCGCGCAAGGACACATAAAAATATTATCCTTTAATTAATTTATAAGGTTGTAACAGAAGTTAAAAAAAAACAAACATATTTTCCAATATTTGTTATGGGATTATACCGCCCTAAATTTTCCTAAGGTTCGTTGGTTAATTTTTAACACATCATTATTTTTACTTAATTAGTGTAAAACCAGATCTTTGTTGTAATTCAATTCGAAAGACAGAAAGAAAATTGGTCAATGGAAGCCGTTATTTCTATTTTACTTTAGAAAATAACTTATCCACAACTACAACATATAATTTAAAATTTTTTATGAACAAGGAAGTAAAGAATGTTTGAAATTCCTACATCAATTACCAAAAGCAAAGTCTCTGCCTAAAATCTGGCAGAGTCTTAGAGCTTTCTTACACGAGGATGATTAATGTTTGATCACCTACATAACAAACCTGAATAAACCTGAGCAAAGAAATTATGTATGTCAGAGAAAAACCTTTTTGCAGAATTTACTCACATACAAAATTTCGTCTCAATCACTAAAAGCAGTCTATCTTTAATTCAAATTATTTTTGACAACAAAGGTAAGTTAAGTAAAATCGTCCTCTTTGACCTCAAGAATATGTGTCAGCACTTTGCACAGACCTTTTAGAGACCCTGTATAGAGCTTACATATTATAATTTGTTCCTAGCCTCAGCCGAATTAAAAAAAAATCCTTTAAACCCAAAATTAAAAAATCTCCTTGCCGTTAACTTCATATGGCCCAATTTCCCTTTTTTATCGGTAACACTAAATAAAGTATTGTTCTTTTTAAATATTCTATATTAAAAAAGATCATACTGATGGCACTCTATAGATTCTGCGACAATTCACAAAAAATATTAAAATGTAATTATCAATTGCGCTTCCCTGAATATATCCACTAAAGGTAACAGCCTAAAAGTCGACAGAAGAGAATGCACACTTTCATTACATTTTCATCCACTTTGCCCAGCCTTTTGCGGAAATTAAAGAGGTTTAGAGCCTCCTAGTACAAAGGAAACTTTACTTAGTATTTGAGAAGTTTAATGAGACGGTGTACTATTTTAAGATACTGCTACCATGTTTCGATCTTTTATACTGTATAATAATACAGTCTTGTAACATTCCATTCTTAATGAGTGTTTTTGTTATGTTACACAAAACACTACTGATTTTAGATGCACGTTTTCTACATATTTACATTAAATACCATATTTAATTTAAGAGAATCTGATTTGTTTATTTCAAACGTTTAGAATAAAATATTTCACAAGTTGAAGAAAGCCTCTGAAGCAAAGTTTATATTCCTACCATGAGTTATGGACTCTTAAAGGAACTGCTCAACTTATCGGGTTCTTCTATGTTCTTCTTGGAATCCATCTTTAAATCAGTAGGAACTATAAAGACGGACATAAGAAATATTTCTAAAGAAGAGTAAATATAATCAGACAAAAGGGTTGGTAAACTCTTTAGGGTAGACCCGTCGACCATAGAGATAAAACTTCTTCTCGCGTCTTTTAAGAAGTTACTTATTTTTAATGATAAAAAATCTGAAGGCTCGCTTTATAATTTATAAAAAGCAATAAAACTTTTTAAAGAAACTTTTGTGTCTTTAAGCTCTTTAACAAGTTGTTTTGATACTGTAAAGAAATCTTAAGGATAATTAAGTGAGACTTTCTTACTCCAATTTAGCGATAACTGAGTTAAGAAAGTGCCTAAGTACCAGTTTTTGTCCCTATTGTGTATACTTAATAAGGGAATTATACGCAAATTTGATTAACGATCGCAAAATGGCCCTTTATTTAATTTTACTTGACTGGCAGTAATAAATCTACGGGACTTAGACTAGAGATACTTATTATTTCGGGCCACGGCATAGTTTTCCTAGAATTTCAATTTGGTCCTCATTTCTTATCGGTCGAGAAACTCCTTTGTTATTGAAACAAAGGAGAAAAGAGCTATGCGTATTTGTTGGTAACAAAAGAGTCTTGGAAGGCAATTATTAAGTTTGGAGAAACTAAAAGATCATCCAAAGGCGGAGTGGTAATTCTTGTAATTCAGCGTATTCAAAGCAAACATGTAAGATACTTAAAACTTTAATTTATCCTTTTGTTAATTTAGTGAAATATTTAGGGGACATTATTCATTAATAATGACCTCTCTGGTTCCTTATACGGAACATATCCGAAATAACCTTAGATTTATAAGTGAAAAGTATTTGCTGCTAGGTATATGAAAATGTCCAACCCGAGCAAACCCAAACGATAGCCCATCTAAATACTAGCCATGCCCGGCGTCGTTTAACGACAGTGGTTGGGCGGGAAAATGATAAAATTAGTCTTGTTTCTCTCTATAAGGATCTGCCCTTAAGTATGTAATTTTAGCACCAAATCTATTTATGCATTGCCCAATGCATTAAACCGGATTGGCAAAACTAATAAATACAAGTTAACAAAACAATGTACGTTCCAAAAACAATTATATTAATAAACTTGTTTAACAAACAAGAAGCCTTAATTTCCATTACAATTAAATCCGTGTTAAATCTTAATCCTCTTTAGTAAATCTGAAGACTAGACTTCTTAGAGCAGCACAGCAGGTTTAAGTTGCAGTGATAAGCTTGAGCACTAGTCGAAGTTAAATACAATATCGCAGGATTGGTTTTTAGAAAAAAAAGTAGATCTGAAATACAATAAACTGTCTTAAAGGCGACAGAAAGAATTAAATTATTTGTGTTTTATTATTTATGTTACCTTATTACATTAAAAATTTTTTATGTACTAATAAAAACATAATATGTAGTGCTCATGACAAGTCTATTTTTATTAGGCGTGCGTTATAAACGAAGCTAACAGCCCAATAATGCGTCGACTCCTTTTTGTAATCGCAGAAGAAAAATCGTGACTGAACAAAAATTGCTCTTTGTACGCCAAGCGATGCAGCGGCTTTGCAGAGAAAATGTGGCCAGAATTATGTTAAGTTATGTTAGGTATATGTTAAGTAAAATAAAGCACAACCAACATAAAGGCAATTGTTAGCGTTTTACTGCATAAACATCTTATTTATCCTTTTTCTGGTTCTCTCATATATCTGTAGAAAAATTTTTTAAAGGGTATTTTAAAATTTTAATCCGGGGTTAGGACAATGTTGTTTTGACTATATGCTTAACGTTACACATGAACGCGATCCCATGCCACTGGAATCCCGCATGATCTATGATGGCCTCTTTGATAAGCTCTTTGTATTTGTGAAATGGCGTTAGGGTAAAATTTACACAATACCCCATTGATATATTTAGATAAGGATAGTAAAGACAAAGTTATCGATAAAATATTTTTGAGTTCTAGGTATTTGTAAGCTTTCACGATAGTCAAACAATACTGAACAAAATGGCGCTTATAAAGAATGCAATGTATAAAAATGAGCTTACGTTGTATTCCATTTTTACACGATATATGTACTTATTATTCTTTCAGGAGATTAATTTTTGTAAATGAAATATTACTTACCACTCAGAGATTTCCGCCTGCATCTTTATGCATAAGGTACTTACCTAGAAACAAAAAAAGGTAAATTTAACAATGTACCTATTAATTAATAGTTATGTATTTAAGGCTATAGGTTGTTTATAGCTAAAACTACTTGGATAAATTTAAGATTAAACTAAACATAGAGCTTAATTTGAGACTCCTAAATATGGCATTTATGTGGAAAATTTTTGGAGTTATATCATATCCTGAGTGTATCCGGTACATCGGGTGACACAGAAAATAGTTACTTTCCTTATTTTCCATAGTTTTTAAAATAAAAATATCAGAAGTTGTGCAAATGTACAAAGTGTATCAACTGTAATGTATGTCTATTGATAAAATAAAACTATACGGATTTGTACATATATTGTGCCAATCTTGGCGTGAATATTATATTATAAACGTAAATTTCATTGCCATGGCGATGCTCCGAAAAACTAGTACACCGACTACAGTGGCGGCTGGTGAAAGTTCAAAGTTGTATATCTCTGTTCCTACTTACAGGACCCGTACCAAATTTAAAGGTTTTAATTGGGAATGTTTTGGTCAGTAAAAAAATATTTTGTTATTTGCGAAAGAAAATTGAATTTTTGTTAAGCCTCCTCTGGGACAAAACTGAACGCGTTTAGGTATTTTAATTATTATTTTTTCTAAACAAATTTTACATCATTTTGTTAGTAGAAAGTTATAGCCATTTGATTTAAAAAAAAATATATTTTACGTTTAACAAAATTCAAATCACTAGAACTTTCTACTAACACATTTTCTCTCTTAAATTTAAAGAAGGGGAGGCTCAGCAAAAAATTAACTTTTTTTCGCAAATTACAAAGTTTTTTTTTCTTTACCAAAACATTCCTAGTGGGCTCACTATTAACACCCCTAAATTTAGGATGGGCCCTGTCACTGGGAACAGAGATATAAAACTTTGTAATTTCACCGGCCGCCACTGACCGACCATCTTCTTTTTTTTCATTTTCTTGGACTCCATCTTCTCCAAATCTTACATTGGGTCATTAATCGTCTCCACAACGTACAATATCGAGCTTTTTCCCTTTTAAGATCTTTTTTTTTAATCCTTCTTGACCTTATCACCCATTTCTGTTTTGGCCTTTGTTTACTCCTCTTTCTTCCATTGACATTTTCACTGTATTTCTCGTTTGCCGACATAATCATTATCTTTTTCCATCACATAGTCGTTTGTATCTCGATCGATATTTTCACTGCCTTGGTTTTTCCTCTATTATTTCATTTCTAAACGTATCCCACCTGTTACTCCACATCTCGATCTTATTATTCTTAACGGGCATATCTAGCATTTTTTTTTATTTTATGAAACAAATGTACTCCATTCGAAATGCTTATCCCCTTATTGTCCCTCAAAATAACGATGGAATATCGCTAATTATAAGACAGGGAGATGGCCTGTGGTGACGTACGTAGTCCCACGATGGGCGACCAAAATTTTAAAAATAAATTAACAGCTGCAAAAGCTTTGCGACGATCCCCTCCCTCTCCCCCCCTCTCTTTCTGTAGCCTTTACAATCCTGGGTGGGTCTTGGCTGACTCCACAATCTGCCTCCAGTGCTGCCTATCCATCATTTTCTGTTCCGGGTTGACAATATTCTTTGAAGATCCGCTGACACGTTATCCCTCCAGCGCATTCTAGGTCTCCCCAACGGACGCCTGCCGACTAGTGCCTGCTCCCATACTAAGTTTACGATACGATCGTTGTCCTGTCTTTTTACGTGGCTGGCACATCTAAGTCTTTCCGACTTAATCACCTTGATAATGTTGGGTCGTCGAAAAATTCCTTCCAATCCCATGTTCGTTCTGATACGATATTGTTGTATATGTGAAAAGAACTACGCTAACTACAAAAAGTGAGTAAAAAAAACTTATTCCTAACCTATTTACAAAGAGTGTTCAACGTGCAAACAGAAAAATTTTCCAATTTTAGTTACATAAAGGAGAACATGAAGGCTAAGACGACGCCGTGATGCCATCGTTACCGACGACATGTTAAAAGTGGATTTATACAGCATAATTAAAATGAGAAAACTGTTGGATCAAACACATGAGATACATACTCGTAAAGTCCTGGAATAACATGGACATGATGATTCGGATCTAAATTCCGCTGAACTTGTTTGGACCTCTCAAAAACAGTTTGTTGCCGACAGAAACATCGATTTTAGGGAATTCCGTACGTTTTCCGAACAAGATAATAACAGTAATAATAAGACTGGTGGTAATTTATTATATGAATCAGGTAACTTATCCAATTTAAAATTGTAATTAGTACCTGCCATAAATATATTTACCAAAATTTCCAGAAAGTGTTTATGATACCACTTATAATCGCAATTCAACCCCTTTAAAATAAAATTATTAGTATTTATTCTTTACCAGAATCAAGCAAGCAGAATCCAGAAACAAAATTGCTCTTGACTGCTACCTGTCTTAAACTAATTTATGCTAAATTAATGACTAAGAAGGAACATTATAAAGCAATTATGTAATTTTATTTTTTGACAATACTTTAAATCAAAGCAAAAGCCGCTTAATGTTGCCATTTTCGTTATCCGAATGCTATCGCACTTCTTCGTCTGAGTAAGTATGAAATTTTTCAGAGGCAAAGCTACATTTGACAAGTTGTAAGTACTAAAATTGCAATTTTCTTCATAAATTTGCGAAGAAACCTAAAAAAAATTAATAGTAGGTATAAAACTTAGTTGTCTTATTCTTACACTGGTCAGTTTACAACTTTTGATTGTCAAATAAGGCCCGACTAGCGTTGGAGAACCTGGCCGTAATATTTTTGTTTTTGTTATTATGCACCTAACCCAAGTAGATTTCGTGTGCGTGTTTCGATTGACTAATTGTGTATATTAACATATTTATTAAAAATGCGAAATGACTGAACAAGCCCCTTCTGTCCCATCTATCATTCTACCAATACCGATTATATCTTATATAATTATCAAGCTCTTTTGTGACATCCTTCAATTTCTTTCCTTGAGTATGCTTGATATCAAGAAGGTCTGAGCGAATTTAAAAAGTTCAAAGGAGACAAAATATTTTTAGATTAAAAATTCGGAAAACGAACTTTTTCGACAAGAGACCAGGTATTTCTTTTATCAAATATAAGGGAACAAAGGTATCCAACAAAAGCAAACAAGGTAAAGGTCGCCACATAGAGCAAACATTAAAACGTATACAGCTTTTTAGTTAATTAGTAACTATTTTTAGGATATAGAGACCTACGGATAACGGATATCTGCATGTTACGAGGTTAAAAAAACACAAAAAATAGCATTGCAAGCTTATAGAAAGAATAACAGTTTATTTCAGGAAGTTCCATGCTCATCATTACCCAATGATTTAATAACTTAATTAAGGTCTTATTTTTTACATACAGAGTGGTGCAATGTGGCGAATCAAATTAAAGACACAGGAAATGATATTTTGACCAGTTTTTGAAGCATTTTTTCGATTTCAATTTTATGTTGACTTTTTTCGGAGTGCTAAAGTGTATTTAAATATAACGATAACCTACAGCAGAAATAATACACTTCGCCGCAAAATCAGAGCATACCTACATTTTTATTTTAAAAATTTGTCATACTAAATAATTCAAATGGGCGCCTATGGGTAATCAGTATTCATTCATGTTATGTTCAATGTTCTGTAAGATAATTTTTTGTATATTTTCTAGCAAAACAAGCAGATATTGAAAATAAAAGAATCAGGAATAATTTTACCTTTTTTATTATTGATCTTCTGTTTGTACAGAAATAAGCAAGAAAGTCTTAATACGGGTAATGCCACCTCTTGCTTTAATGGCGTCCTGATATCTTCTCTCCATGCTTAAAATAAGGTTTTTGCTTCCGTCTTGCTCAATTGGGTCCCATATTTCTACAAGTCTCAATGACAGCTCATTCAAGTTTGCTGGGGGTGGTTGTAAAACTCCAATACGCCGCACCATGTTATCTCATAAGTGCTTGATCGGGTTTAAGTCTGGGCTTCTTGGAGGCTAAACCATTGAATTTCGACTTCCTCGTGATAATTTTTCACTACTCTAGCAACATGTGGCCGTGCTGTGTCGTGCATTAATAAGAAAATTTCTCTTATAAATGGGCAAACGGTACAACATGTGGTTATACAATCTTGGTTATGTATCCAGCAACCATCAGACGCACTCTTTGAATGATCACTAACTCCGTACAAGCCCCTAAGTTGACGTCCCCCCATACCATACCAGACCCTACGCGCCGTAGGTAACTGTTCCAACAATGTTACATTGAGCATTTCGCTATCCGGGACGTCGATTATATGTGTCGTCATATTGTGTTCCGCCAGTCTTCCTTGCACCGTATCCTGACTAATTAAGGCTTGGTAGCCACGAGAAAAGTCCTGCAGTAAAGAAAAAACGTTCTTGGCGCTCGGTTGTGAATCTTGGCCGTCCCTATTCAGGTCTTCTTTGGTTGCAGCCTGTTTCCCTGAATCTTGCTAATTCGGCGCTGTGCCACTATATCTTGGGTCAATCCCTCATCGATAAGAATTTCAGCAGCAGCCTATTCCTCTTGTAAAAGATTTCTTGCGCCGCCTTTTTGATTGCTTACTTGGTATTTGTTTCGTTAAATAAAATTGCCGAACTCACTAAAATCATACAGAGCAAACTCAATAGCTACAAAATGTTTAAAAAACTGTATCAAAATCTCTTTATTTTAGAAAATTGTAACTTCTGCAGGTTTCGCAGGAAGGCATACAAAGAAGTTTCTTAAAAACTTCGAAGATAACATAAATAAATATTTCTCAACCATAGGCGCCCATTTAAATTACTTGGTTAAATAATTTTTTTAAAATAAAAATGTATGTGCTAATTTTGCGGCAAAGTGTAGTAAGACTCAAACCTCTGCGTATAGTAGTTTTTGCCCCTGTTATTCGGTGGATTATGGTGACTATCTTGATATTTATGCGTAAATATCCTTTTTGTGTTATAAAATATGATGCGTGGACTGTTTTTTAAGTTTAACTCTGCAAAGGCAATTATTTTTTCTATCTTTGCCAGTATAATTAAGAAACGAGAAAAAATTTGGCGGTTGTCTGATATATAACTGATCAAGTAGAAAATTACTAGCTACCAAACCAAGGTATTAATTTTTAATCTCATAAACTTTACGTATTTAAATTATTACTCTGTATATCTTTTTGCTTATTGAAGTAAAGTTTTTGGCTTAAATATCTGGAGGGGATAACCCGTTCCCGACTTCCCATACACGAATACTTTGTACAGAGTATAAATAAGTGTTTGTCAAAAAAAAAAAAATTCTTATATTCAGAGCTTTCCAAGTATCGTGAAGCGTATTTAATGATTGTGTTTTTTTTTCATGTAAATTAAATTATACTTGGAAATAAAATCGGGAAAAAAATTTTAGTAGCTTTTCTAAAGGGTTTTATGCTCGATTTTTTATGGTAGCTTATGACATGCTCCTCTGGCATCTGCGGAACAGCTTGACATGTAATTAGGTAAAATAAATCTTTTCGCCTATCTTCTTTTTGCAGTATTCTTAATTGTACCTTTTGCCTCATTTATTAAGTCTATGTTTACGTAAACTCAAGTGACAAAAGATTTTAGGGCCATAAAATGGTACCTGTGTAAGAGTGCACCATTTCTAGTGAGATGGTTAGCAATAATTTCATTACCTTCAAGTTCCTCATGGTCAAACTACATA
This sequence comes from Philopedon plagiatum, assembly GCA_963971165.1. Lineage (NCBI taxonomy): Eukaryota > Metazoa > Arthropoda > Insecta > Coleoptera > Curculionidae > Philopedon > Philopedon plagiatum. Next base: position 23,549,989 of record OZ020197.1, on the reverse strand, counting down.
TAAGGTTAAAAAAATTAATTAATTTTTTGACGTTAAATAATTTTAGATAATATCTCCCTGAATTTTAACGTCTGCAAGCGCTTTGTTTTTAATTTAATATGTAACAGTTTTATGTCGCTTAAGTACTGGAAATAAAATAATATTTAAATTCTCCGGAAAGCTTTTAGACGCAAAATTTATCTAACTAATTAAATTAAAACTTGCATCAGATAATAAAAGCTATGTGAGTATTAAAAAAATTAATTTTGTTCCTTTCCTTTTAATATTTGAGCCGTCTCCCCGACATGAAAAAGCCAGTACCATCATGCAAGAATAAATCTAGTAACTAACTTAAAAGTGCGCATTTTTTTTTGCTTCTTAATCATCGGCATCGACCGAGCATCTCAAGGAACTCGCCTTTAAAGCCCCGTGCGTGACTTTTATCGTAAACATAAATGAACGCCTTATTTTAACTGAAATTATCTGTTTCAACCAAATTGCTTATTATTTTGGTATACCACTTTAAGAAAATTAGTCTGAATATGTTTGATTTTATGTAGTGATATTTTCAGACTAGCAAAGAAACATGCGATGTGAAAATAAACCTTAACACGTGAACATTAATTAAAGCGGCGTTATCCTCGAAAAATTTACATCATTTCGCGGAATCTAAAAGTTTTTGTTCTTTTAATATGTAATATTATATAGCGATGTTTAGCAGATACAGTAACGATTTAATGGGATTTAATTCTCGACACTTTCGCAGGAAAAAGTTGTAAACAGCAAGGAGGGTTGGCGCATTAGGTGAGATAGCGCAGTTTATGTCGATTGAATAAATACTTATGCAGTAACTTGGGTAACACTGTACCATGCCTTGTTAAGCGGATCTCACATGATCAATAATACTGTCAATACATAAAAATGCTGACAATATTATTGAACGTGTAAACTCAATACTGATGGACTGACTGGCCCGTCAGTATTGGTAAATGTAATTAGGTAAAATAAATGGTACCCACTGGTACATGGTACTCTCATTATTACGGATCGTGTAAGGTGTGCGCTTCAGTCTTCAGTAGTTATATCGCGTTTCAACGTGGGTTATGCTTGTATGTGAAGATGGACGACATTGAAATCGTTGACGACGGCCAGGAAGCTGTAAATGTAAAATTCAGATTTTAAAAACGACGACCTTCATAACTTCATAGAAATGTATGAAACTCTTTCAGAATTGTGGAATAATCAAATCCCAAATTATGTTAATAAAACCAATAGAAGTTTTCTCTTGATAAATTGTTACCTATTTATCGTAAATTAAAACCCGAAGTGAGTCACCTGAAACTTTTTATTGAGAACGACACAGCTTCGCGGTACTGACCTTCTCTCACTATGACTACAAAACAATTAAAAACTAACGTTCAGATTCACTAAGAAAGTTTGAGATTTCGTACTGGTTTAAATTAAGATCTTATAGTTGATCAGATATGTTTTAACAGGTCATTAAAGCGGTCATTAAAAACTTACGAATTATTATGATATTTCAGCGATTTACTTGGTTTCCAAATGATATTCATCTTGGAACAAGTTGCTGTAATGAATTTAGTTCTATTATTGTTGAAAGTACGTACTAAAATTGTCCTTTTCTTGATAAATTTGCGAAAAAGCTCAGAAATAAGTTCATAGTATAAAACGTAGGTGCCTTATTCTTTCACTTGTCAGTTTAAAACTGTTGGTTGTCAAATTACACCGGACTAGCGTTGGAGAATCTGGCACTAAAATTTTGCAGTCGGATTCTCCAATGCTAGTCCGGTCTAATTTGACAGCCAAAAGTTTTAAACTGACAAGTGTAATAATAAGACAACTAAGTTTTTTACTATGAATTTGTATCTGAGCTTTTTCGCAAATTTATAAACAAAAGGACAGTTTTAAGACGTACTTTCAACAATAATAGAACTAAATTCATTAAAGCAACTCGTTCTAAGATGAAATTCGTTTGGAAACCAAGCAAATCGTTGAAATATCAGAATAATTCATAAGTTTTTAATGACAACTTATTAACAATGACTGGACAAAAGCCTGTCAAAACATAACTGATCAACTATAAGATCTTAATTTAAACCAGTACTAAATCTTAAACCTTCTTAGTGAATCTGAACGTTGAAGTTTATACTTCCGCTAAATGAGAAAAAACATGATAATGCTTTTAGCCTAAAAAAAGACCTGCCAGTAGAAAGTATAGTGCAACATCCTGAAATTGTACAATTTACTGCAATCCTACTGGATGGCCGCTGTAGCTTTATCATTAATTTAAACCAATACCGACTAAATCTTTAGCCTTTTGGGGCATCCCAGTGTAAAAGTCTAATGTTATTATTAAACCGACACATCCCATATAAGAGCAGCCAAATAAATGATGGGAATAATAAAGTAAAATAATAAAAAGACAATTTTATTAAAAAAGAAAAAAAAAGGATAATCTTTATGCAAATAAAAATGATGTTGACTTTTTTTGCAATACGCCGCACCTATTGGATGGCTATATTCATATTTCGAGCCGCCCCGAAACCCTGGATTTTATGATTTAAGGATTGTTCGCATGGAATAATGGAGGAATATACTCACAAATCGACAGCCTTTCTCCACTTGCATTATTCAGCTCAATCAGGCTTATGCATGGATTTTGGGATTGTGTTGCGTCAGTATTTTTATAGCCAAATTTAAAAACCTTATTCGGTTTTTTATGTCGGCTATAAAAAAAAACGTTACCATTTAAAACTTTTGTGTTTCGGTAGTAATAGAATTTAGCTACCTTTTAAGGCAACTTAAGTTTTATTTTGATGTTCCTGTATTATTATACAACTTCTCTGACAGAGTCTAATATGATGGAATCAATATTAGATTAAAGGAATATTGAAAAACAACTCTCTTTATACGAGTAGTTATTGTAAAATCGGTACAAATTCCCTATATATTATAAGAGAATAAAAGAATATCATTACAAAACATTTATTTGGATTCGGCCAAAATGGTGCCGAAGGTTTTGGCGAAGCCGAATTCATAAAAGCATAAGAAAATGATTTTTTTAATTCATTGACCATAACGAAAACTACATTTTTTCATAAAAATGATATATGACAACATAATAAGTTATATCGAATTTTTTATTTTTGTTGTAGTTATCCATCGGGTTTGTTTCTTTAAACCAAAGTCAAAAAGTCTATTTTTAAAGTTATAACAAATGTATTCCTAAGTTAAAATTTATTTACATGACTACAAATGTTGTGACCTAAAATAGAATAGTGCATTTTAAATCTGTTTGATTTTTATTCATTCTTTTTCTATAGGCAAATGCTCGGATATTAGTACTAATAAGTATGTTCAAACTTTTGGTTTCGGCTGAAGATAATAAAAAAGCTGAAATTCGGCTTCGGCTTCAGCTGCGGCTACAAAACTAACCTTCGGTCGGACTTTAGATATAACACTATGCTTGCTGTGTAAAGCAGGCTACACACAGTCATGCAAGCCACACATGCGGCTTTCGGCGAATGTGTACCTGATGCCCGCCTATCGGCGTTCGTCGCTTGCCATTCCCATTTCGTGTCGGTAAATTGGCACGAATCAAATGATCCGCTCCACATTCGTTCGTCATTCGACAAATAAATAAATGTGTGTATCAAAGCGCTCGCCTTTCGCCAAAAGCCACTCGGCGAAAGCCGAATTTCGCCTTTCGCCGAAAGCCGCATGTCTACAGACTAAAGGTACTCGCAGACTTGTACACTTTTGTGGCGCAAGTTTTTATTGCGCAATTATAAAATTGTTCGTTATGTTAACACAGCAGCAATAAAATGTCAAAAATTGCGACATAAATGAGTTGCGCAACTTAAAAATGTTGAAGACATTTTTAAAAGTTGACAGGCTGTTCACACGCTATGCGCCACTTATTATTGCGCAACTTATGCTGCAGTTTTATACACGTTTAAAAACGATATTCAGTCGCTCTGGTGATTAGGGCAGGCGTGGCCCGTCCATAAGGTCATTTGGTTAATGCCCCACCTAAAATTTTCAGTGAGCTACCTAATAATTTATTTTTTAATTTTTTAAAACCACAAAAGAATCTTTTGTGTCAAAGTTCCATGCGGAAACTCCCCTAGAAAGAATCAAGCCAAGCCATCGTCAAAGGATATCCAAGCTTGCTCCGAGCTGGGTCATATTTTAAATTGATCTTATAGGTTTATGTGGACGATATAAATTCATTAAAAGTAAGATAGAAACAGAGATAAGCGCTTGAGGAAGTTAAAAAGAGACACAATTGGTCGATGGCCCACCAATAATATCAGGCCACTCCCACTATGGAAATACTCTCAAACCGCCCCCTAAAATATACTATTTCAAAACATTTGGTTCGGAAAAAGAAAAACTAATTAGGTATCTAATACGCGCATTGTATTTGCATCGTATTAATAATATTAATTAGTGGTTAAACATAAAAAATTAGAAATACGATTTCTGTTAGGCCAGCGCTAGGCATCAAATTTAACGGTATCGGACCAATTTTCTTACATAACCAGCGTAGTCCAGAGGTACAATCTCAGCGAGTTGATCAGAAGGTCGAGGGTTCGAATCTGTGTTGGGGCAAGAACTTTTTTAAATTTTATGTTATTTAAAAAATTAGATCGTCTCTAAAAGTTGTATTGGCAACAAGTTGTTCCTCGATAAAATATTTTTAAAATTGTTAGCAATCTCATATTTACTACATCTTACAGCCTACACGTGCGTAGACAAATATCGTATTACTATGTCTAGTCGCCAGCATTGTATTTATTAAAGAAAACGGAGTTTCGGCAGCGTTCGTAATTTTATTTTACGAATAATCATACTTTTAGCTCAGAATTTTGTTCTGTTTATATTCTGGGCTTTTCGAGGGGCTTTTCGTACAAGGCGTGACATCTATTGAGGAGATGTTAAACTTATCAAAACGGAAGTCGCTAAAATCGACTAATCTAGAGTATTAAAACACATAGAAAAGCCATAAACATCTAGAGTAGTAATGTTCAATATTCTGCAGTACCTATTTTATGATTTTTGCAGTGTTTATTTGTAGGTAAATAATTTCTTGGCATATTATTAAAAAGCCTTTCTTAATTAAAAAAGTGTATTTTGCTTGTTGCGTTGATATCACTAGTTGCCCACAAAATTTTGACCCACCTGTACAAAAAGCTGCGACAAACGCGCCTGAGGTACAGACGTGTTTGTCGACGAAGTTTTGGAAAAAAAACCGTTTCTAGCAATCTTATCAGTATTGACTGTTTTGTGTTGCTGCAAAAAGTTTATCTGACTTTCAAAAAATGCATTCTGATGACGAAATACAAGCCGCTTCCTGTTTAGCACTTATCTTACTGCGAAGACAGCAAAAGAAGAGACAACAAAGACGTAAAAAAAGAATTTGTGCTAAAGAATGGATTAAGAAAACGTGACCGTTACGAAGCAGTAACTAATTCATTAAAAGAACTAAGGGATGGCGATGAAGAATTCAAAATTATTGTAAATTTAAAACCACAAAACAACTTCTCTAAACAGATAAAGTTGCACTGCGGTTGAAGTTGCGCCACATTATGTAACCAACATGTCGGTCTATATTTATATTGCGCAACTCCAGTAATTTTAAATGTTCACACGTTGCAATTTTTGAAGTGTACGCAATTCGAAAAGTGTAGCGCCATTTAGTAACTTGCGCAACTTTTTATATTGCAGTGGTGTTCTCACCTTGCAATTCAAGGGTTGCGCCATTTTTTTAGGTTGCGCAACACAAAAGTGTACAAGTGTGCGAGTACCTTTAGACTTGTCCGCAAAGATACGATGTGTGTGGGCGATGACGAGCGGCACGTTTATGTCAAAGGGCGGAATCAACTGCATCTGGCAGCCATTGATTTTTCGAGCAAGTGCTAAGACTTGCCTGACGTATGTTTAGACAAAACCAATTTCAGTCTTCAAAGTGTTTAAATAAATTAACAGCAGAATTAAGAAAAATTTGAAAAAAATGTCAAAAACACAAATTGCACGCCTACTGGAACAATTCCTTAGCGAATTTATTGACTACATTGACAGAAATTATACATATTTATGGTAAATAAAAGAAAAAGAATATTTAGGCAAATATAAAACAAGATAGAGTTTATAAAATTTTATTGAAGAAGTTAAAAAAGTAAATAAAATAAAAAAAGAAGCTGCAGAACCGTGAGAATTTTTGAATCGAACTAAAAATAATTCGTTCAAGGATCCTGAGTAGTGTGTGGCTAGTTTTGGCTTACTCGCGCACTGGTTTATACAAGCAAGTCCGTGTGTGGTAGGATTAAGGGACAATTCAATTATACACATAATATATACAAGATATACATTTTGGGCTTGAGAAACTAGTTACCTGTCAGCGTATATTCCAAAAAGCAAAATCAAATGTAAAGTTTTCATATTAATAATAAGTAACCAAAAGTTAGAAACATTTAACATTTACATTCAAATCGCAGGTATTATAACAAAATTTATTTCTAACCAGTACTTTGATTTTTAGAAAACCAGAGCTAAAGTCAAACTGTATCTGAGATATCTGCATCTACGGCAAACATAAAAATAATACACGCTATCAAGATTTAACCCCATCAAAGTTAAAAACACATTTTTTATTAATATTATTACTACGCAAAAAATCGATTACCCAATTTCCGCCTGTCGTGAATTCGAAGAAAAAACCGTAACGGCCCGTTTGATGTTTTTTAACTTTTCTTAAAAATAGAGTCATCAATCATGACCTTCTGTTTACACCTTAACTTTCTAATATCCCAACTCAGTCAGCAGAAGTAAAGAAAACTGGTTTGTATCCATCAAAGTCCGTGCCAACTACTAATAAATACAAAATATCGATTAGCCGTAAGCGAAGCGCTAAACATCTGCTAACCTTTTAAGTTTGTTTTATTTCAACGCTTTTATCGTGTGTTTCGGACACTGATCTATTTTTATCATTGTACACACTGATAATAATTTTCAAATAAGGTAATAAGGTATTGTATATCCAAAACAGTCGAAACCAGGGAAACAAAATTGGACGTATTGCCACTTGATTGCATAGATGTTGCTAGAGATGCATTCACAGTAGGCCCCCTACTAATTTTCTAACAATTACTTAACATTAATACTTAATTATTTTGCTCCATATTACTTATTCTATATTGACCTTCCATATAGGCGAACGTTTACATTAAAAGAGATTCAATTTTTTCACGAAGTTTATATTGATGGTCTACTAAATAGTTATGTTAAACGTTTTATTTATGCTAGCCGGGGACAGAAAATTCAGTGATTCGGTCTACGGTAGCTGTGTGGACGTGCTTAAGTTTCCTGCGTTATGAAAGTTCAGCCATACTTACTAGATGGTGATGTCGGCGCAACGCCAACGTCCTGAACTGCAATCAGCAAAGAGCCTCTGCAGTTTCAATATTAATATGATTAATAGAGTAATCGTTTTAAAATTATTAACATACATTCTGGATAGATTAAGTTTATTACTGTTGTATATTTTAATAACTCTGTTAAGCTATGCTGCTCGTCGGTTTTCAGATGAAAATAAATAAGCAGGTGAAATAGAAAGCAAAGAGAGAAAACCTTTCCCGTAATGAAAAAAACTGCAATACTTTTATCTACAGCACCTACCAAAATCATTAATTTTTTTTTTCAGATAATGATTAAAAAAATTTAAATGGTGTGAATAAAAACGTTGAAGCTTTAGAGTAGGTATTAAAACTAATTATTATTAAGAACTCTACACTAAACCAAGGTAATGATTACCGGCAGCATTTTTATTTATTTATCAAGAGAAATAGGCAAACTGGACTTTCAATTAATCTAGGGTATCCTGACCAAACCAAATCATAGCAACCCAAATCTCTTTGGAATTAATAACTAATTAGGTGAGAGTCAGACCTGCTATATTAAGGTCTTATATATTTATTTTAAATTTTAAACACGGTTAAAAATTGATGAGAATATAATACATAAAACAAATCGGTCATTTTTCTACCATAGAGAGATTGTTAATAGGATTACTCTGAAATGTTGGGAGTAATTTTTTTTATTCAGAGGTGACCCACTAGCCCACATACGCAATAATGCATTTTGTAGTGAAAAAATAAAAATAAACTATAATAGTTAAATAGATATTTAAAGTTTTGGTTTATATAATATCAAAAATAGACTGGTCACTTAAAATATTCCCAGTTAGAGCATGGAGCAGTGGATATTTTAGAAATTCATTTATAGATAATAAAAATACATAACAAATTAGAATACGTAATTTTGTTGGGATGCAACAGCACATGGTAATTTTTTATGCACAAGAAGGGAAAAACAGAACAGTTTAAAAATTATCCCGTTTGTAGAATAAAACATATTTATTCATCTTATAGAGCAGATATCGTTTTGCTACTAAAAAGACAGACAATACTGTAGGCTATTTTTCATCATCAAAGGTCATGTACATTCTGGTAATAGTATAAATTAAGAAAAAAAGAAAAGTGATATTGATTACTTTTGAAACACCCCACATAAGCAAAAACACGTTCCTTGTAAGTTGTTAACTAATTTTGAGCTTGCTGCTCTTTCCTTGGTTACCCTTTACTTTATAAGTAAATAATTATATTTCAAACTTAGGCATCAAAAATGTTTCCCTTTGACCTTTCTTTATCTTCAGGACATGGATTATTTTATAATAATTTTGTTTTGAGCAAAGTTCTAGAAACTAGTTAAATTAGCCTAATTTGACGTATTATAACATTATGACTTCTGAAGCAAATTGAATTAAAAAATAGGAATATATTCCACCTCAAGGTTTCTGTCAAATTTATTATTTTATTAGCCATTCCTCTCTATTTTACTAACATAAAATAAATATATTTTCCCATAACTGATTAAGAAAATTTATATCAACTAAACTTAGTAAGCGCGAAAATTCAAAATCATCCTTTATCAACTGGGTGATATTTTACAAAGAAAATAAATGTTTTAAAAGAGTTCTTGATTAAATTGCTTGTGTAACTGGATGAAATTACTTTATCAACGAAATAAAAACAAAAGCAGTTTGTATTAAACAAATTTCAAAACTTTTAAAGCATCGAAGCATCGCAGGCAACCGAATCAATCGATACGAACTTGTGCTACAACCGTTTTCTGTTTAAACGTCTTATGATTGAACGAGTTTTACTGCATCCTGAGATAAATTAGCCGTCGCAATGCTGCACACTTTTATAAGCAATTGTAGCGAACATAAAGGGTAGCCGTGTTTCAAACACTATTACAGCTGTGTTTCTGGAGAGTTGTATGCTTGGCATTTAGAATATTTCAAAAGAATAATAGCATTAATATTTCGATTCACTAAAACGGTTTAAGATTTATATTAAATTGAATTAAGATCGTCGAGTTGATCAGTTACGTTTTGACAGGTTTTTGTTCTGTCACTGTTAATAAGTCGCCATTAAAAACTTGAAAACTGCAATTATTAAGCGATTTGCTTGGTTTCCAAATGATTTCCATCTTGGAACGTGTGCTAGAATGAATTTAGTTCTATTGTGGAAAGTACGTATCAAAATTTCCCTTTTCTTTATAAATACGCAAGAAAGAAACAAATTTATAGTATAAATTATTTATACTGTCAGTTTAAAACTTTTGGTTGTTAAATTAGACAGGTCTCGCTAGAGAATCTGGTTTTAAAATGTTATTATAAAGAACGAGACTTTTAAAACCAAATCTTTTAAACTTACAATATTATCCTGTGGTGATTAGTTTTCATGAATTTATTAAAGCACTTTTATTTTTTCATTAGAGCTACATGTATGCTTAATTTAACGTAGTGACTATATGTCCGCCGACGGTAGGTTACTGCTAGACTTAGAATTCCGCCGCGGCGGAACGCAATGGTTGATAATTCATTTTCCGCCTTTCGACGGATTTTACTGCACAGTAGCTAAGATCCGCCGACAAAATTTTGGCAAGCTTTATAATTTATATATCTATATAAATAACACTCCAAATTTACAAGTTGTTTTTCCCACAAATTTTTAGATCAGCGATAGAAGGTGAGGTGACGAGTTGTGAAATTCTTTCTCGGACATTTTTGCTCAATTTTAGGTTTCAGCAGTGTTTTTTCAAAATTTTTTATCTATCTTTGTTGAGTTTTTTACTGTCATGTAGTAATAACACATAATGTCTACTTCCTTGTCTGGTAGTAATAACGTTCTCGGACAGGATTGCTTAGTTTTCGGTTTCATTAGTATCTTATTTAATAAAATGTCAGTTGGATGCGGTGTTCATAAAATTTTATACCAACACGAATCGTGCAGTCGCAGTAAAAAACTCAACATAAATAAAAAATTTTGAAAAAATAGGTACTGCTGAAACCTAAAACTGAGCAAATCTGCCCGAGAACGTATTCACAACTCCTCACCTCACCTTTTAAAGCTGATCTAAAAATTTGTCGGAAAAACAACTTGTAAATTTGGATTGTTATTTATATAGATATGTATATAAATTATAAAATAAATAAGTTTCTTGTGTCATAGTTGGGGTAGGTTGGGGAAGTTCTACTCTTATTTAGATTTTATGTTACTTCCAACCTAGTGACAATTTTCAAGCTTACGTTCTGTGTTTATCAAAGGTGATTTCTTCTGGTAACAGAAATCATAACAATATTTTCTACTTACTACACACATCCCTTGAGACCGTGGATTGAGTCAAAATTTGGTTTTAAACAAGACTGAGTCGTATTGATTCTTCAAAACAACGACGTGTCATTAAATTTTGTTTTCAGTAATATTGCGTAGGTCATAAAAATATATTTTCAAACCCTTGAGCGGTTGGGCTAAAAATCTATTTAAAAACAAATAGCTATGCTTGTATTAAAGTACCTATGTCGCTACCTTAACATTTTCTTTTATGATATTCATAAATTATAACTTTATCTTTTATGCTACAGCTTCGAGGGGGAATTTTAAAATTCAATCCCTAAATTCTTATCGAAGCTCTTCTGTACATATAAAACGATCTTTTAAAACGATTTTTATATTTAAAACGGAAGTTTTGTGTTCTAGCTAGCTAAAAACTAAATAGAGTAAGTAGGCTCCCAGTAATAAACGATATTTCAAACAAACAATTCTAACATTCAAATAATAACCCAAATAATAGCTACATCAAATTTATGATGTTTGTGCGTGACAAATCAAAAAGTATAGGAAAATCTTCAAAAAGAATCAGAAAATATTTTCTATTCATACTAACAGGAAGTTAAAGAACAGAGTATATAATATTTGGAAATAAGTAGGTATAAAAAAATTATACTCTATCTGGATTTTTATATGACACATGATCTTACACAGGGTAAGTTTTTTAAAATGTTAAAAGGCGATATTTCTAAAATGGTTTAAAATATTTTCATGAAATTTGCGTGAGATAAAAGAGAGGGGGGAACATATTTAAACATAAGTTTGACATTTACCCCCTTTCTCTATTTTGAGGGGTGGGGGTAACGTTGGAATTTTAAATGGGAAATGCTTTCAATATGGTTGTCTTAACGATTATTTATAAGTACAATTTTGGTTTATTTAAATGTCTTTAATTGATCAAAAGTTATAAGATAAGCATTTGTTTATAGCGCGCGACGCTTATGAGTATATACCGCTGCATCTGCTGCGCGCTCGCGAGCCTACTTTTTGAGCGGTTTTTTGTTTATTAAATACTGACTATTGGTCGTAGACAAAAGCGCTCGATAATAAAATTGTATAAAATTTTGTCACCTTTTCGATGGTGCCAACGGAGTTCCATCGTAGTATGTACTTGTGTACAAAAAGGTTTGAAATTTCTATCATCACCTCTATCACACATTAGGTTAGTTCCCACTCCTTCGGGACGTTTTGGAACCGTCAGTGATAAAAATGAGTGATAATATAACTGCCTCATTAAGAATTTGGTACTCTAAGAAATTGAAGTTAAATTTTTCGGAAAATCATCATTTAAAAATTGCTGAACACCTATAAAATTTATGACATCAACTAATGCTTCAATTCATTTATGGAAATCTATATATCGAATATAATGAGAAGTACAGAAGCTTGTTCCGTTCATCTGAATGTTTTAGTGAGCTTTACATTTCCATGCATATGTATTTCTCTATTTAATTCAAAAGTTTTCAAATTGTAGCTCAAATTAAGGTCATACAAATTTATGACAGCAATGGCCAAAATAAACCACTCCAATAACATGCTATTATTTTATAATCTTGGTTATGTAATGCAGCCATTATAATAATAAATAAAATGATTATATTATATTTTTAAAAAGATATCATATTTTATAAAAGTAATACATGTATTTAACAAACCCAAGCAATGTTGTTTCTTATATATTATGGTTAACTTCAATTGTTTTAAAACTTCGAAAAACTCTTTTCGAAGTTTTAAATTATATTTTGATATTTAAACTTACTTTCAAAGTTTTATTTCTCATGTAATCTAGAAAAATGCCTGGGACACATGGGCTAGATATAAACTTTTCCATTATAACAAATAAACTTTTAAAACAGCTGCAAATATTTGCTATAAAATAATAAATATACAGTGAGTACGTAAAAAAGTGATGCCTATAAAAACTGGTCTATTCAGTTGTTGAATGCTCGAACTCGTCAATTTTATATGATGCTTTTATAAGTTTCTCAAAAACTAGATAGTATACTAGGTAGCTCGAAAAAGCTCAACATATACCAACTTTCATGGGCAAGGAATATCTTGTATTTTATGCAACTCTACACATATTTCGTATCACAGAACATCTCAACTGAATAAATTCCATGGCATTAACATTCAAAGAATGATAATTTTTACGATGTTTGTAGCACAGCTACAAGGAGAAAATGGTTTACAATTCCCGATTTTCAATTTTTACTCTCTATTCACAAATTAATGTCATCTTCTAGTTTAACTCGAATAAACCTGCCTATAAAATATCGTAAACATGTTCACCATCTTTAAAATCAAATGCTCTTGTGACCAGCGAGCTGAAATTGTTATTTTCAGGACCAGCCGTGCTCAGCTTTCTGCATTTAAAGTGTAACAAAAACTCCATATTAAAGCACATTTTTATTCTTAACATAATTTTTTGTTTTCGTAGTTTTAAGCACCCTGTACATATCTTCTTATTATGAATCTCAGTTTTGTGTCAATCAAGAATTGGGAATGTATTCCGTATCTTTAAAAGTTTGGTCCAGTGCTCTCATCAACCGTGGACATACTTTCTAACTAAAAATTTAATGTTTTTGTCAAAAAACATGGGAAATGAGAAAACATGCGTTTGAAGATTTAGAAACCTCAAAAACGTGACGACCGGAAAAATTTTAAGAGGCGATTTTTGCACGAATACAGTATCCCCTCATCTAGCGACGTTTGATTAACTTTTAAATGTTAGGGACGCTCGCATCGCCTTTAAAACTATCACATTATACTACTCAAGGGAACGTAAAATTATACGATCAATAAAAAAGTGGGTTTTTAAACATAAAATGCATTATATACCCGCAAAACGGAAGGCTTTTATTTTTGAAATAAAAGGTAACGTACGGAGAAAATTACATCATAAAGTTTTTATATAATAATAGGCCAAGCAATAGAGCGATTTGTCGTGACATTAATCTTATTAGAAAACCACCTGTGCCATCATCTGAAAGACGATCCGTAGATGATTCCTGTTATATTTCCAACCCTGAAAATTTTTCCTTTAATTTGTTATAAACATTTTTAAGCAAAAAAACGCGATTTTTTTAGTTTGTTGCTTATACAATGGAAAGTAATGAAGCAATCTTAATGGTGTAAATGGACGATTTGTAGAGAATAAAATGAAGGACAAAATGAGAGGTCGAACGTCCCGATAGGATAAGTAGCAACGGAGAAAATCCTGAAAAACCGGAAAATTAAGAGTGTTTTTTTTTAATTCATTAATCGGCCATTTTTAAACGTAGAGGGTTCAAACTTTGGGAAAAAGTAGTAATTTATAGCTACTTTATGTGTGCAAAACCCCGACGCTGTCCGACTTTTAGTTTTGCGACAATCGTCATTTTAATTTTTCAACACACTATTTTGCAACAGGTCTGGATGCTCTATGGATCGTCAGATGTTAATTATTGAAACGGATTTGAAAAGTACAAGTTTAATTGAACAATATGTACATTTTAATTTTTCCATAAAATGCTATGAAACCGGTTGAAAATGCACGTAAAGATGCGTGAAAATGGCCAAGCGCGCGAATATTGGCTCCCCTTCGCTCCGCTGCTCTCCCGCTTCGCGACATCTTTCGCGCGCTCGGCCATTTTCACGCATTTTTACGTGCATTTCAACCAGTTTCGTAGCATTTTATGGAAAAATTAAAATATACATATTGTTCAATTGAACTTGTACTTTTCAAATGCGTTTCAATAATTAAAATCCGACGATCCATAGAGCATCCAGACCTGTTGCAACATAGTGTGTTGAAAAATTAAAATGACGATTGTGGCAAAACTAATAGTCGGACAGCGTCGGGGTTTTGCACACATAAAGTAGCTATAAATTACTACTTTTTCCCAAAGTTTGAACCCTCTACGTTTAAAAATGGCCGATTAATGAATTTAAAAAAAACTCTTAATTTTCCGGTTTTTCAGGATTTTCTCCGTTGCTACTTATCCTATCGGGACGTTCGACCTGTAATTTTGTTCGCACTTTTATTCTCTATAAATCGTCCAGTTATACCATTAAGATTGCTTCATTACTTTCCATGTTATAAGCAAAAAACTAAAAAAATCGCCGTTTTTTGCTTAAAAATGTTTATAACAAATTAAAGAAAAAATTTCAGAGTTGGAAATATAACAAGAATCATCTACGGATCGTCTTTCAGATGATGGCATAGGTGGTTTTCTAATAAGATTAATGTCAAAAAATCGCTAATATTTTGCTCTGTTGCTTGGCCTATAATGAAGAAATATACCTAATAGCTAGTTTGGTAAAATACATTTAATTTGTAAAATTTTATTACTTTAACATATGGATAGAGATTTTTTGGGATTTCAAACATTATTTTTATACGTGTGTGAAAATGCAAATATGTTTAGTGAGACAAGAAACACTTATACTCGTAATACATTATACGGGGTGGATAATAACTTTCGCACCATAGGTAAACTGCAAATAGTATTGATGAAAATAAAGAGATTGAGCCAAAGATGCTTTAGTAGTATGTTGGTTAACTAGACAGGTAGGTACAGTGTTCGAAGTAAAATTTTATTTTTAAAATCTAGCTGTATTTTCTTGTATCTCTCGAAGGATGCTAGTTGTCAACGCAAGGTTAGAAAAATCTTCGCCAATTTTTTAACTACCACTCATATAAACAGATTGACCTAAAATAATGGTAGATATAATATCTTTAATAAGTTTGATTGGGTTTGATTGGGTTTGATTGGGTTTGATGGGAGAGAGGAAACATTCATTTTTACTGTTGATAAAATACACGGTTAAAGAAAAACATTAACGTCCAGATTCACTAAGAAAGTTTAAGATTTAGTACTGGTTTAAATTAAGATGATCAGTTATGTTTTGACAGGTTTGGTTTTCACATACTCATGGGGGCGATTTTCAATGGAAAGTAGTGGTAACTCTGTATTTATGCGTTATATACTTGAATGTTTATATTTACTTCGATTTATTGAGAATTAAGACTATTCGTGGAGCGTTAAATCATTTTTACCCTGCTGAGGTGTTTTTAGCGCTAGGGGTTGATTTTGGGGGTGTACTATTTTTTTGACCTCGGATTCGGATTCAGCGTCGAAAATTACATAGGGATATAGTTGTCTCGATAGGGGTACCAATTTTTTTTTGTGGGGCTGTGTTATTGTTGGAAGTACGTACTAAAATTGTCCTTTTCCTGATAAATTTGCGAAAAAGCTCAGAAATAAGTTCATAGAATAAAACTTAGTTGTCTTATTCTTACACTTGTCAGTTTAAAACTTTTGATTGTCAAATTAGACCGGACAAGCATTGGAGAATCTGACTGTAAAAATTTGGCAATGTATAAATGTGCAATAAAAAGGAATAAACAGTTATACCTAATCAAATCTTTTGGTTAATTTTTAGGCGTGGTTCATAATATGAACGTGGCTCTTAAACGGCTTTTTACATGATGCTGTATTAAAAATAGGCATTTGTTCAAAAATTAATAATGATTTGAATAACCTGCAGACGCAAAAAAATCTTATATTCTGTTTTTACTTTTACTAGTTTTGATTTATTTTAAAGAGTTTTAAAGTCTCGTTAAAGGTCGTTATATTTTTTATCATTATTTTATCATCATTTTATAGTTTTATGGTCGCTTTCTCAAGGCAGTTTAATAAATTATTCCACTGGACACTTATAATGTGGCATCACTTATCGTAATGCCATTGATAAAGGTGACTTTAAACGTTAATTAAACTTATTAATTGATTGGGTTGATTGCAGTTAGGTGTTAATGTTGCTTTTTTTCAAAGTTTGACTAGATATATGGAATTTCAATTTTCTTTGAAAATGATACTAGGAATAAGGTCTTAAAACGTTATTAAATTACTGTGCGCTCCTTTTTGCATGTGTACACACACCGTTTAATTTCTTATGAGAAATGCGATTTCAAACCTAAATTGCTCAATGGCGACAATATGTTGCTTCAGAGAGTACTTTTTTTGTCAGATTACCTGGGATTCCTGACACAATATATTACATTTGCCAGTAATAGGAGGAATTCTTAGTATATTGCAAAAGCACTTTAGCAAATCTATGCGAAATAATTTTTATCCCAGTGGGACCCGAAGAAAATCCCAAGAGAAATACCCATATTTTAGAAAGCAATAAAGCTGCTGTCAAAGTATAGAAGTGTATCGTAAATTTTAGTCTACGTTTTCAGAATACGCAAAATATTGTTTGGAAAATGATTTTCATAGGTGCATCGATAACGTTTATTTTTTCTTTCGTTCGTTTAACAAAATGGGACACTGATGAAATACTAAATAATTTTTCTTGTAAAACTACGGAATACTATGCAGCGTGTCCCACGAAGTTCTTGATATATTCGAAAAATTTTTACTGAAAGTTGAAAAAAAATCACTTTGGTGTAGACAAGTTTTGCATATTATTAAACTAAGATGCCCTACGGAAAAAATCTAAAAAGACCCATAGTATACAAGGTAGCGACAAAAAAGGTAAAATATACCCATCAAGAATTACCTTTATTTAACAAGATACAAAGAAATGATATTTAAAAGAATTATTTGGGATGATTTCGCTTTAAATGCGAAATCATAGCCACCTCCGAAATAAAAAAAAAGATTTTACATTTTTACTTTACTTAACGAAATCAATGTTAGTATAAGATAATAAAAATTGATTATCTTTGACAAAGGTAAATATGCTAAGAATTACTTTGACATAGACACTGACATTCTTTGCAGTATATTTCTATTAATTCAGTTCATCAATTTATCATTTTCCTTATTTATGCCCCCAAAACTAATCACGGAACAAAAAATTGAAATTTTAATCCAATCAAAACTATAAAAGTTATAGGGAAGCCGGTGTGATTTTCCGTGAATCTTGCATCCCTTTTTCGTAATAATAGTGGATTATAAATACATTAAATACATTTCTCAAATTTATAACAAATCCCTTCAAAAGAAATGTTTTAAATAGCTGTTTTTACATCTTGCACCAAATATACTGAGTGACAAAGACAGGTAAACACCCAGTATTTATAATTTCATTGTAATAATTTTTTGCATGCAAATTGATTTTGGGTCAAATAAAATCAGATTAAATTTTGAGCCTTATCTATGGACTATCTTGTCGATTTTACCCGGCTATTTTACACTGGTTTGGGCTGCATGCGATTGTAGTTTTAGCAATTTTTGTTCACATTTGTGGCTTGACTGATAAAAAGTGTTTTGCAAAGTGTTGTTTTAAGGCATAATTATGCCGCGAGTGCGTAGACTTGGTCAAATTCCTCAGCTTAGTGACTTTGAGAGGGGGCGGATTGTGGGCTTACGAGAAGCAGGTCTTTCAGTTAGAGAAATTAACAGAAGACCAACAGATCTTTACCCACCATTTTGAGATGTTGGCAGGCATGGACCCAAGAAGCCCGTGAACACAGAGCTAGGGGCACTGGACGTCGCAGGGGAACAACCGAGCGTCAAGATCGTCGTCTTAGACTTTTGGCTCTTAGAGACCGCTTTAGTACCAGTCGGGCGATTGCGAATCAGTGGTTTGAAGAACATGGAAGGATGGTTGGGATGCGTACAGTATATCGACGGATAAGAAGTTTTGGTCTTTTTTCTTACCGTCCCCATTGGGTGTTGCCCCTCACTCCTGAGCATCGACGCAATCGACTGCAATGGTACAGAGACAGACTACAATGGAACGATGAATGGAACAGAGTGGTCTTTAGCGATGAATCCCGCTTTTGTTTGGGTATGCATGATGGTCGTGCAAGGGTAAGAAGGCGACGTAGTGAAAGACGTGATCCACAGTTTGACATGGAGAGGCATGTCCATCATACCGTGGGGGAATAGTATGGGGTGCCATTGCATATGGTAGCAGGACACCTCTAGTCTTCATTAGAGGAAACATGACAGCGCGCCGTTATATTCAGGACGTAGTGGAACCACATGTCCTTCCATATCTGGAAACCCTCCAGAACCCTAGTTTTCAACAAGATAACGCCAGACCGCATGTAGCTAGACAAGCCCTGGACTTCATGAACCAACACCACATTAACCGCTTACCATGGCCACCAAGATCACCTGATCTGTCACCGATCGAACATGTGTGGGACATCATTGGTCGCAAGTTGTTAAACTTACAGCACCCCCTTCAGACTCTGGCAGCACTTAGACATGAGGTAGAGGTAGCCTGGAATGAGATACCCCAGACGATATAGACCATCTTATCAGAACAACAAGGCGTGTCAATGAGTGTATAGAAACCGAGGACATTCGACACATTATTGAACGTAATTCCATTGGTGTTTATCGGATTTGGCTGGAAACCTAATCAATTATTAACCATTGTCTACTAAACATGTAAGCCAAAAATTATTAAAATATATTAAATATAAATGGGTGTTTACCTTTCTTTGTCACTTAGTATAGTTTTTAATTTAATAGGACTGCTTTTATAATAATTGTTTTTATACGCTGTATAAACGTGTTTTTATTACAATGCCTTTGGCAATTTTAAGAAGCAGCATTAAAAACACACATTTAAACTACACATAAAATGTTTTTTCTTATAAATTATGGATTTAGAATGTTTAATGTGAAATACAGCTTCCAAAGTACTGAAGAGTATTTACTCAAGTACAAAGAAAAATAATTTTTTAAGGTAAATTAATTAGGCCTGGAAAAGGAAAAAGCTACCATGTTTATTTTACTAAGTTCTTGTTATTCAAAACGTAAACTACGCTGTACCATTGACGGAAATATCAAAAACCGTACGCCGGAATAACAAGGTTTACGATTTATATTGGTTTAACCTTCCGGTGATTCAGTTAACTTTCTACAAGTTTTTGTCCTGTCTTGTCAGTGTATCTACTTAAGTTGGCGACATATGGAAAACTTTTGTATTATTAGTTTTACGGAAAAAAGTTATCCCTTATAAAGAGTTTTGCACGATCTTAAATATATGTAAAATGCATCCATCAGGCATCAAAATCTATCAGTCATATAAGGGTTTTGACAAAAAATATAATTCTGGTGCAACAGCAAGTACCTTTATTTTTGAATCCTTTACCTTTATTAAAAAAAGTTGTTTAGAATTAAAAAATATATTCAAATATGCACTTACAGTGATATCCTTAAAAAAAGGTTTTGTTATTTTTTCCACTCTCCCTGTATGTATATAGAAAGTGCACTTATTATTGTAGCTTACTATGACATTTCTCTCACTGAACGCATGTTCGTAGTAGAACTGGCACAATCAAATTTAAAATTTAATTCTTAAAAAAAAATCTTGAGAAATATTAAGAAATATTTTATGGTAATAAGGGACCATGACTATAAATTTAAATAATATTTTTTTATCCTAAGTAATATTATGCTATGTCAAGTTTGAATAATTTAATATTATTTTTTTATAAAGCAGAACTTTTTATAAAAAATTTCCGTAAAACTATTATTTAAAAAGTTTTCCATATGTCGCCACCTTAAGTACATGCACTGTATATATAGTGTCCTCCAAAAAGTCAGCACCATATGGGAAAATTTTTTAAAATTTGATTTAGGTCAAATTTGACTGTTCCATCAATTTTTGCTTAAACCAATAACCTTAAGTGACATAAAGATAATCACGTGATCCATGTTAGCTGTCAAAAGTTACATTTTTTATGAAAAGGTCCTAAAACGGGTATTATTTGTTAAAATTTCGAAAAATGTCATAGGAAAAAGTTGTTTGGTTTGTCATCGAGATTCTATGTTTTAAAAATTTTAACTTCTAATTTTTCACATATTTTTTTAGGATCATAAATTTGTTTCAATTTTGAAACGTTTATTTCCTTATTATTAAGTTTAAAAGCCATACTGCAACGTTTCTAAAGATGAGATATACATTGCCTAAAGTTTACAGAGTTTCTATAGCGCAAAAATTAATATTTTTTAAGATTTCCTAAGCGCTATTGGACTATTACTTGATCTCAAGCAAACAAAATGTATCCAGCATTTCTAAGTAAGATATTGTATTGCAGGTGTTATTAAAAAATATGGGCCTATAATGCCATGGGTGGATATCGCGCACCACACGGTCACTTTTGTAAAATATATATAAATGTACATTTATCAGAAAACATAATAAATTTATAAAAATGGATATTTCCACTTGGTCTCCCACCCACAAACAAAAATCTAGTCTTTTCGCTTCATCTTCCTCTTCCAATGTTTGGTTAAAGTGGGGTTTGAACGGAAATAATTTATTTTCCTTTAAGATCATTTGAATTTTTTGAGTTTTTTCTACATCTTCTACAAGGTGTTAATGACGATTTCTAAGGGATATCACAGAAATTTCTCTAATAGACTGAAAAATCAAAACTATGCTAGCATCCTTTTGGTAATATTTCTTCTTCTTGAGATTCAAATCCGAACCAGTTCTTGAACCAGTTGTAGACTGTCATTTCAGTTATTGGGATTCCTACAAATTTCTCGCTGAATTGTTCCATGATGTAGCGGTATGATACTTGGCCATCCCCATAACACTGGACTATAAACATCCTTTGTTCATTAGATAGCATTGTGATGAGAAGTATTTTAAATTTTAATTGATTTATTTAATAAAGCCACAGACAAACATGTCCATTGGTGTCATTATTGTTTAATATGTAGAAACTAGTACTCTGGTTAGAGGTGTGAGAGAGAATTGTTGGGACTTTTAATTTAATGTTCCTAATTTGGATAATATTTTTATTTTTCCACCTTTATTATTTCCAATCACACTCGATTTGCTAACGCCAATTCTACATTTTTATTGGTGGAAGACGCTTCGTCAATCTCCCCTATATAACGGGGAAAGATTTCTTCTCTTTCCTTTTTAAGTATGCGAAGCGAAAAGCAACAGCAATAAATTTTATATTGAATTATTCAATATCGGATATTTTTAAATCAAAGGTCTGAATTTTATTTTGGGAGCAATTCTTTAAGCAAATAACCAATTCATTAAATTACAAACTATTAATCGAATATGCTTATTTTGCAAAGGTTGACTCTTATTATTATTATTATTATTATTATTATTATTATTATTATTATTATTATTATTATTATTATGCAGATGTGATATTTTGGATCATGGGCTGTAGTGAGGAAAATATGTTTGTCCTTAATAAAGGCAACAAAATAAATTTACCATTTAAAAGAAATTATAAAATTTCTAATTCATTGGTTTACTTGCTACTACTGATTTTAACTCTCATGCAATAACTGATGACTTTTTGTTACAACTATAAATTAATTTATAGTATGAAAATTAACATTAACAATCTTCAAAATAAAATAGAATCTGGTGGTTTCGTAACAAGGGCTATCCACTACATATGTGTAACACCAAAGGAATGTTAAGTTAACTTAAACATAATAATATTAATTTAACTCTATATTATGTTTCATAAACAAGCCCAGTATGGATTCTAGAAAAAACAAGTGTTTAATTATTTCATTATTTGCTTTTTTTATTAATATTTTATTTACATAAAGGCTATATTTCGCGAAGAAATTATTATTTAATATTCCACGAAACATCTAAATACCAAAATTAAATCGCTGCTTGAAAGCAGAAGCACGAACCGCAGATTTCAACAATTCTTCCGCTGTTTGCAGATAGTATTCTGTAATTTCAGGATTCCAGAAAACAGTTTACTTTGTCGATAATTATAGCCTTCGCTAAACAAACGACTATTGGCATTTGTATCACGCAATCGAGATACAGAAATATCCATTTTATTAACCTTGTTTTCAAACCGTTATTTTAATTCTACTTCTGTAGCTACTGGAAAATTTTAGGAAAATTGTATGTACTGCAATTTATATAAAAGATTCTGGAAACCAGAGAAAACTTAATAATTAATAACATATTTTTTATTACAGGTAGGTATATGAAAATTTTTTTTGGTTCTTATCCAAACCCATAGAAACTTGTATACATAAGTTTAATTTCAATTGTCACTGGTATTCTACTTTGGTTTTTTATTGATCAAATCTTCATTTGTTAAGTTAAGATACACAAAATATTACTACATGTAATTTAATTATCCTTTTAAAGGTAAAAGAAGTAAGCCATAACTAAGATTAAGATCTTTGTAACAAAATAGAGAAAACAAAGGAACGATAAACTAGAAATCCGGCGAAGCAAACACATTTTTGTCCAAAGATTTTCGACATAATTAATTTTTCAATAAAATTTTCAATTGATTGATTAAACAGTCTTTATGGCTCACTGATAAATCATTGTGTTTCTTTTTATCTAAGACATCCCACGTAGGCTTCAAGCCTAAGCACTAACGTACCGTGGACATCGGAAGAGAAGGGAAATGTAGTCTATTGACACGAGATTTAAAGGATTGGAGGTTGGGACGGGAAAACATCTGCAGGCAATTTGTTTCCTAATCCGGAGACCCTAGGTATGAATGAGCGAGAGAAGTGGTATGTTCTAGGCTTTTGAAGCTGGACGGTAAAGGGATGCATACGTAGCGCGCCTCTTGTTGTGTTAAGAACATTCAACGGAGTGCTAGTTCTTCAGAGCAAAATCCGCGGAAGTACCGGTAGAAAAGGGATAAATCTCCAACAGCGCGGCGATGATGAGCAGAGAAAGGAGTTTTCATGTGAGGAATGGGTCATTGATGAGCCGAATGGCTCTCTTTTGGATAGAATCAAGGATGTTGTGTCGAAGATGATTCCGCTACCCAGA
Organism: Philopedon plagiatum; assembly: GCA_963971165.1. NCBI lineage: Eukaryota > Metazoa > Arthropoda > Insecta > Coleoptera > Curculionidae > Philopedon > Philopedon plagiatum. The sequence continues at coordinate 23,526,488 of OZ020197.1, read as the reverse complement.
TGTGGGAGCAGTACTCAAGGTTAGGTCGTATTTGGGAGACATCAATCAACAACAATCAACTCAATTAAATCAAATAGAACGTTAATACTAAAGCTTACGTAAAAATTAATAAAAGAAAGCCCTTCTAGTAAAGACCTCTATCAGCAATTAGTCCGTCCTATAATAAATTTTACGACTTATCTTACCAAAACCACCCTTTGCTTAAAATTTAAACCAAATTTTTCCTCAAGTGAGCTTCTTTACATTTTAAATGTCAATAAAGTCTTATTAGATTGATGAATCTCGTTTTATAACCTTTTAGAATCACTAATTTATATTTAGCTTTCTCTCTTAACGATTCTGCTAAAATAATATCTTATCTTGAACTCTCTGTCCTTGTTTCTTGGCAAACCTCAGGGGGGTAAAGAGTTAACTTCATTTCTGCAGTAAACAAAATTTACGACGTTTTCCCTCAAGTATAATTCAAAACTTTATCCAAATTTGTTCAGCATATTAAGTAACAATCTTGCTTGTAATTTATTCAGGGGATATGGTGACACATTTTACTCCTGCTGCTTGTATTATCTTTTCATAGCAAGTTTTAGGGAACTTAAATTGCTGGTTTTTACTATAGTCTTTTACACTCGGTAATAGGTATTCCCTACTTTTTACAAGCTAAATTATAAGCTGCCTCTAAACTGTTTGTTCCTAGTAAGTAAATTTTCCAAAAATCAATACATCCCCAAATTAAGCAGGATCTGTCCTGCAGGTTCAGGGCGGTATAAGAAGAAATATGCGAATTCTTAAAAAAAATTAAAATTAACGAAAAGTTCAGGGTCATTCTTAAGCCGTTCTACATCAACTTTTGGTTCAATACCTTTAGAAATTCAACAGAAGATATCGGTAGGTGTATTTATTTTACAGGAGCTACCTACATATTTTTAGCTCATAAATTTATACTGTAACATTGTTTAGGGGTAAAATTTGTATTTAGGGTAACAACGAAAATATAAAGCAATTTTTAATAAAGCGAAATTTTGTCAAAACAATTTTAATCTCTTATAAAATGGAAAATCAAATTATTTTTCAACAAAATCAAATTTAGTATTAAAAATAAATGTTCTTTTAACATCATTTAGTATCCGAGGGTATGTTTTTTTTATTTAAGCGATAAAAATAATTTGATTTTCCATTTTATAAGAGATTAAAACAAAACAATTTTAATCTCTTATAAAATGGAAAATCAAATTATTTTTATCGCTTAAATAAAAAAAACATACCCTCGGATACTAAATGATGTTAAAAGAACATTTATTTTTAATACTAAATTTGATTTTGTTGAAGTGTTTCGAGTTTCTCTTAATACGACCCTGTCCCCATATAGTCCAATTCAATAAGCAAAAATAGCGAAAAATTACAATCCGCAATTATAGTGAGCATCTTTGAGGACTTTTTAAACAATTAGTTTCCTTCATACCGAAAAAAGAATGAAATTTGGGCCATAGCGCTTAGCAGTTTAATCGGATCAAAACAGGTTTTTTTTAATCTTCTGACAGCCCACGAAGAAAGAAGTCTAAGTACTATGTACCGTGGGTGTACTGGGGAGTCGACTCACACATCCAGAGCTGGAAACATCCCTAGGGATTTCATCAGCCCTTTAAGAGGATGTGTGGGGTGGTGCCACCTCGGTCGAGGAAGAATTCCTCTACCACCTTTCAACAACAATCACAAAATATCCATGGTCGAAGCGGGATTCGAACCCGCCTCTCGGTTGCAAAGCTGGTGCCGTACCAACTCGGCCACCGGAGACCGGAGGTTGCAAGAAAAGATGAAGGTATCAAAAATATCTTAGGGTCAGAATTATCTGCACTTTAAAATTGATCAAAATCGGTATGAAAAGAAACAAATAAACATCCAAAAAATATTTTCAACTTTAAAAAAATTAATACACGAAAAATAATATACATCACGTGTTAAAAAGATAGTGAAACGTTATAAAAATATTTCACCCTTTACAAAAGAAGCATGCACAAAAAATTATTTATGTCAGTTTTGAAAGGAAAAATGCCCGGTGAAAAGTTAACAACTTCTATAAAATATGTTACAACTGAACCGAAAATATTCGCCTTCCAAATGGTTTCAACATGCTTTCATAAAATCTACTGGCACTAATAAATGATAGGTTGCACTTTGAAACGTGCCGCCAATGACGGAATATAGCGTGCACGAGTGGCAACATTATTTTTTGTAAAAGGTTAGAATTAGTTTTATCTTTTATTTTTCTATATAAAAGTGTTGTATATACAGTATGATCATATCCGAAAAAATGCCTTTGTGAAGCTTATTTTGAGGGACATGGTTAGGCAGGCAGCTTTGTTCAGGTTTGTTCAGGATGAAACAGGCGAATACAAGATTGAGGTTAGTGAAGAATCAGATGATGTATTGTATGTATTTTTAGTCGCCACTCTTCACTGGGCGGTAAGAAATGTACCATTTTAACTTTTGTCTCTTCTTAAAAAAATTGCCAACCTTGCAGCCCTCCTAAAAAATCAAAACTACTTACGCCCATGGGGAGCTGTTTAGATACGGTTGCCATATTTTTAGATCAAAAATATCGGACACCTTCAATTTACAACTGTGATTTTATAGGCGCCTTCGCTAAAAAGCTTAGAGCCATGGGGCTCACTGAATATGAACTGTATTTTATGATGCATAAATACAATTGCTGGCTGTCCCAGAAGATAGTTTCGAAAAATGGTTAATCGAAAAAGATGTCTATCAAACAAACTTAGTTTCGGAAAAGAGGTTTCTCGAAAAAAAAATTATTGGATCCTTTATGATAACACATTTTCATATTTTTTTTAAAAAGCTTGTATTAGGGTAAAAAACCATATTTACTAAATTATTTAGAAGCAAAAATTGAACAGACTTATCGAATATTTGAGGGGCGCTGTTTAACACTATAAAATACAATTTTGATTTCTTTAATGACATATGTGTTTTTTATATGTTTATATTTGAAAGTTATTTTTATAACAAATTACTAAGCATCAGATATTTGCTATACAAGATCAATCAATGACCTTCTGGTCTACAGAAACACAAGAAAGGTTACAAGAAAAAGACATTCAGTAAAGAAATCAAAATTTTACCTTGCAGTTTTCTTCTAAATCCGGGCGTTGCTAATGTTCACCAGGTATCGAATTTTTGCGACTCGCGGGTTTGAAGGAATGGCATAAAATAATTAATGAATTTTTGATCTTCGGTTTTATTTAAATATATAACTGAGCAACAACAATGTTAAAAAAACAAAATAGTGGCAATGGCTAAATACTCCTTTTAAATTAAGATATCCATTTAGAGAATCATAAACAATTTTTGACTTTGAAAAACCTCTCTGCTCTGTTTTCCCTGGTGGGAATGGCTGCTATAGACTTGTATCTAAAGAAAAGTTACGGAATCAAGATATTTACTTAACTATTTTTTTAAACAGTGTGTTATTGCCTGTACTGAAAAAAAAAAAAACGGACACTAGCCAAAAACAGAGCGGACACACGGACACATTTTAGAAAGATTCTTATTTCAATTTAGTTTGATTGCTATAGCAAGTCTTTTTTGCGATTTTTAGTGCTTTTGATAATGAATAGCCTTGATTCTCCACATAAACCTACCAACCCAACCATAACATAAGATATTAAACATCTCCATGTTAAATATTATGTTCGAAAAGCTATTTTAATCAGACTAAAGTTTACTAAGATTAAATTGAAAAGTGGCGCCTAATATGGATTTTTTTTTTTCAAATATCTCGGTAACCTTGGGCAAAAGTAGTTTTGTAAAAAATTTAGTTTACCTTAGGAAAAGCTCATATGCATCGATAAAACTCTTAGCTTCTTCTGTATAGAGCCGTTTAGCAATATTTTAAAAAATCCATTCTTGGACTTCCTTTTTCCATAGTAATTTTGAAAGCTCACCTCACTTGGCATAGAAAAATTGTTCTTTTTTTAAAGGCCCATAAATTAAAAATGTAAAACAGTTTTTGAAATTCCATAAACTTTTTCAGATATCCAGATACTATACTGCATAAAACAACCTTTTGATACCTTCGTGAAAAATTAGCGGAAATTGCAGGTTTATTTAAATTCAAAACGATGTAATAAACATCAAACACAAAGGAAATGGCAAACGCTTAACAAAATTAATTATTTGGCACATACATTATTTAGTTTTAGATAAAGCCTCCATTTTATCCAAAGCTGCCACTAAGAACCGTCATTTATATATTTCCCGCTATGGAGAAAGCCTATTATTGTTTTCGAGGAAAATCTTACGAAAGATTCGTTATCTAAATGACCAGGCCTATGGAGGGTTTCATGGGCGGGTATAACCATAAAAGGCAAAGGTTAGCATATATTAAAATATAAAGTGCTTTCATGAAAACAAATGGATTTTTTCTTTGATAGAAAATACTGAAATTTTAAGATCGTTCAATAGCTACATAACATTAACAACAATTATTATTGTCTATATCTCTGTACACCAGTCGTTTAATTTTGTAATTTTTTCCCACTGATATAAATGCAAAAGCAAACCTTAGGGTTCCAATAATAATGGCGAATATACTCGTAAAAGTGACTGCATTTAAGTATTCATAAAATTGTTTACATCATTACTCTAGCCAGACATGACGCTATGACATAAGATTTTCATCCGACAGCATTAGTCCACCAAATACTACAAAGAGAGACTGTTGTGCCCCTTGGCACAGCAGAACAGCGTCGGTCAAGTGCGTGACCAGTAACTTACACAAATTAGGTGTAACCAGTGCGGGAAAAAGTTCCCCTTTCTTTCTTATTACACAAATTAGGTGTAACCAGTGCGGGAAAAACTCCCCCTTTTTCTTAGGCACAGTCCTGTATTATAGTTTGTAAAACAAGGAAATTCGGTATAAATGAACCACAATAACATCTCGTAATAACAGAAATGAAGAATACATGTCATTTGTACTGCTGTCAAAAATAATAGTCATGCATATTTACAAGTAATAAATACAAGTTGTTTAGTGAAATAGGTGTATTTTACTGCCTGCAAGTCGCAACTGCCAGAGATTGCAACTAGATGAAGCTGAACCAGCCTCCTTCGGAAATATTTTACACTAAGGTGGAGGTAGGGTTTAAATAGAGCCTTATCCATCCAGGTTCTATCCCTCACCAAAATAATTCGGCAGTTGCCGATGAATTCCCAATACGTCTCTGGGATTTGCAGAACACGGCTCTTGTCCGTGCTATTAATGCATCTAAACCTGGATAATAATTTCAAAGTGTTTCTGCTCCAAGATGTAGTAAGATATCACACACATTTTGAGGAAACGACCCGCAAGAAGCATGACTGCGACGTTATCACAAAGCAAACATCAATACCTGTTGTGGTAAATATCAGGTTCTTTACTACTTCGGCAGTGCCCTTTTCTCATCGGTTAATTGCCAACAAATATGGACTGTCCACGCGGATTTAATGTGCGTACTACATTGGCAAAAGAATGTTTTTCAAAATCTGTTGTCTCGTCCACGGTTAACCACAGATTTTTTTATCGTGTAGCGCGGATTTAATATGGTTTTCGAATCTCTCATGCACAAACTGGCAAATACTTTCGTACCGTCGTTCGGTTTGGCAATTTCCACATGGGATTGTACTTTTTCCAGAACTGCTGAAATGGTTGTTATCCAGTATAGTAAACGGCACATTACAAGTACAGACTGGATCATCGAAAATGAAAAAACCAAACGGATTTCGTTAAAGTAATGTATAATCTTCTAATTAATCGAAGGAATAAGCAAAATAGAAATTTTTTGGCAAAATGGCGGCTTCTAAAACAAAATCGATTTTTGACCAAAATTTTGGCCTTAAATTGTTTATATATAAAAAAAAATTATCGGTGAGAAAAAACCTTCGATTAATTAGTAAAAAATATACTTAAGAAGCTTGTGTTAAAATTTGAGACTAATCGGTTCAGCCGTTTCCGAGAAATCTCCGTCACCGACTTTAAAAACACAGTTTTGAGAAAAACGCGTTTAAAGTTTCAAAAGCACTTTACATAGCGTACAATCGCTCAGACACGTCTTTACAAATATGCGTGTAACTTCGAAGATAATCGCCGGATTGGCTTGAAATTTTCTGTGTGTGTACTGGAATATATGTACATTACGAAAATGAAATTAAAAAAATCGATTTTTTGAAAATTCTAACTCTATATAACCCCTTAAGATAGTCGGCCTACTAGTTGGCTTTTTATAAATCGATTAGCCGGCCAGTCGGCCAAACCCCTTGTCGGCCCATCTTTACCAATTACTGTTCTGGTAATGTGCTCCACTAAAGTAAAACTATTTGATAAAGTAAAGCTGGCTAGGACAAACCCTAGAATAATTGCAAACTATTCTCTGGATAAAATTAAGTTTTATCCGGTAGAAGGAATGACACGATCGTTTAAACATTCCCATTCATTTTAGTCTAGTATAATAAAAAATTTAATCAGATTGAAGTCTTCTTTTTACTATATTACGAGAAGTTCCTAGATTCAGATTTAAATTATTAAAACCAAAAAGTTTTATAATTTACATTGATTTTGGCAACTTAAATTCTGATATTAAACTTTTACAATAGCTTAATTAAAAATTAATCCTTTGTTAACGTTTTCGTTGTAATTTTAACTAAATATTACCACAGTGGTAAAACACTATAATAGGCGACAAAGTTGGGTAAAAAAACCATCCAGTAAATATATTGTAGTTTCGCCAATTGCTCATATACCTAGACAGTTAATCGGTGAATGAATTCATGATTCAGAGGAATGAATTCAGATTGAAGAAAAATATTCATCATAAATGGCGCTTCGAAATAATAAGCTGGTAATCGCCCCTTAAACTTTCTCTAACCAGCGGTATCAGCCACTGGCAAGAAACAGATGATACCGAATAAGTTTCCAATTCTATCAATAACTTTTTCTATGCGACAAGTCAGCATAAAAAATATTGCTATTGTTAGCTTTGTAAAATTTAATATAAATTTAAATCATGTCTATCAAGCTAGCAGAGCCACAACGCCTTTTTAAATTTTTTCTTGTGTCATAATTTTTGGCTATTTTATTGCTAATTTATTACCACATTTTTAATTTTTTTGCTCCTCGTTTTTAAAAAAAAACCTGTGGCTCTGCTGGCTTGAGTTCAAGCTAGCAGAGCCACACTGAAAACCCACAAAACAAAATTCTTTTCCAAAATGTTTTTATGCAGGAATTTTTGGCCAATTAATTGCCCCTGAAATACGTACAGACACTGAGAAAAAAATAAACTGTTAGAAAAAAAACAGCGATTTTCTGTTTCGTCCATAGAGAATACGATACTATTACCTACTTAAGATCGCGAAATAATAACTTTATAACCTGTGGGTATATACCAGGATTTAAGACTAATTTATTGCTAATATATTACCACATTTTTAATTTTTTTGCTCTTCGTTTTTTTTTTTAAAATCCTGTGGCTCTGCTGGCTTGAGTTCAAGCTAGCAGAGCCACACTGCGAAACCACAAAACAAAATTCGTTTCCAAAATGTTTTTATACAGGAATTTTTGGCCAATTAATTGCCCCTGAAATATGTACAGAGACTGAGAAAAAAATAAACTGTTACAAAAAAAAACAGCGATTTTCTGTTTCGTCTATAGAGAATTCGATACTGTTACTTAAGATCGCGAAATAATAACTTTATGACCTCTGGGTATATAGCAGGTTTTAAGACTAATTTATTGCTAATTTATTACCACATTTTTAATTTTTTTGCTCTTCGTTTTTTAAAAAAAAACCTGTGGCTCTGCTGGCTTGAGTTCAAGCTAGCAGAGCCACACTGAAAAACCACAAAACAAAATTCTTTTCCAAAATGTTTTTATACAGGAATTTTTGGCCAATTAATTTCCCCTGAAATATGTACAGAGACTGAGAAAAAAATAAACTGTTAGAAAAAAACAGCGATTTTCTGTTTCGTCTATAGACAATTCGATACTGTTACTTAAGATCGCGAAATAATAACTTTATGACCTGTGGATATATAGCAGGTTTTAAGACTAATTTATTGCTAATTTATTACCACATTTTTAATTTTTTTGCTCTTCGTTTTTTTAAAAAAATCCTGTGGCTCTGCTGGCTTGAGTTCAAACTAGCAGAGCCACACTGAAAAACCACAAAACAAAATTCTTTTCCAAAATGTTTTTATACAGGAATTTTTGGCCAATTAATTGCCCCTGAAATATGTACAGGTACTGAGAAAAAAATAAACTGTTGGGAAATAACTGCGAGTTTCTGTTTCGTCTATAGAGAATTCGATACTATTACTTAAGATCGCGAAATAATAACTTTATGACCTCTGGATATATAGCAGGTTTTAAGACTAATTTATTGCTAATTTATTACCACATTTTAAATTTTTTTGCTCTTCGTTTTTTTAAAAAAAACCTGTGGTTCTGCTGGCTTGAGTTCAAGCTAGCAGAGCCACACTGAAAAACCACAAAACAAAATTATTTTCCAAAATGTTTTTATACAGGAATTTTTGGCCAATTAATTGCCCCTGAAATATGTACAGAGACCGAGAAAAAAATAAACTGTTAGAAAAAAAAACAGCGATTTTCTGTTTCGTCTATAGAGAATACGATACTATTAAGATCGCGAAGTAATAACTTTATGACCTCTGGGTATATAGCAGGTTTTAAGACTAATTTATTGCTAATTTATTACCACATTTTTAATTTTTTTGCTCTTCGTTTTTTTAAAAAAAAACCTGTGGCTCTGCTGGCTTGAGTTCAAGCTAGCAGAGCCACACTGAAAAACCACAAACCAAAATTCTTTTCCAAAATGTTTTTATACAGGAATTTTGGCCAATTAATTTCCCCTGAAATATGTACAGAGACTGAGAAAAAAATAAACTGTTACATAAAAAACAGCGATTTTCTGTTTCGTCTATAGAGAATTCGATACTGTTACTTAAGATCGCGAAATAATAACTTTATGACCTCTGGGTATATAGCAGGTTTTAAGACTAATTTATTGCTAATTTATTATCACATTTTAAATTTTTTTGCTCTTCGTTTTAAAAAAAAAAAACCTGTGGCTCTGCTGGCTTGAGTTCAAGCTAGCAGAGCCACACTGAAAAACCACAAAACAAAATTCTTTTCCAAAATGTTTTTATACAGGAATTTTTGGCCAATTAATTGCCCCTGAAATATGTACAGGGACTGAGAAAAAAAGTAAACTGTTGGAAAAAAACTGCGATTTTCTGTTTCGTCTATAGAGAATTCGATACTATTACTTAAGATCGCGAAATAATATCTTTATAACTTGTGGGTATATACCTGGTTTTAAGACTAATTTATTGTTAATTTATTACCACATTTTAATTTTTTTGCTCTTCGTTTTAAAAAAAAAAAACCTGTGGCTCTGCTGGCTTGAGTTCAAGCTAGCAGAGCCACACTGAAAAACCACAAAACAAAATTATTTTCCAAAATGTTTTTATGCAGGAATATTTGGCCAATTAATTGCCCCTGAAATATGTACACAGACTGAGAAAAAAATAAACTGTTAGAAAAAAAACAGCGATTTTCTCTTTCGTCTATAGAAAATACGATACTATTACTTAAGATCGCGAAATAATAACTTTATAACCTGTGGGTATATACCGGGATTTAAGACTAATTTATTACCACATTTTTAATTTTTTTGCTCTTCGTTTTTTTTTTTTGAAAAACCTGTGGGTCTGCTAGCTTGAACTCAAGCCAGCAGAGCCACAGATTTTTTTTTTAAAAAACGAAGAGCAAAAAAATTAAAAATGTGGTAATAAATTAGTCTTAAATCCCGGTATATACCCACAGGTTATAAAGTTATTATTTCGCGATCTTAAGTAATAGTATCGTATTCTCTATAGACGAAACAGAAAATCGCTGTTTTTTTCTAACAGTTTATTTTTTTCTCAGTCCCTGTACATATTTCAGGGGCAATTAATTGGCCAAAAATTCCTGTGTAAAAACATTTTGGAAAAGAATTTTGTTTTGTGGTTTTTCAGTGTGGCTCTGCTAGCTTGAACTCAAGCCAGCAGAGCCACAGGTTTTTTTTTTTAAAACGAAGAGCAAAAAAATTAAAAATGTGGTAATAAATTAGCAATAAATTAGTCTTAAAACCTGCTATATACCCACAGGTCATAAAGTTATTATTTCGCGATCTTAAGTAATAGTATCGAATTCTCTATAGACGAAACAGAAAATCACTGTTGTTTTCTAACAGTTTATTTTTTTCTCAGTGTCTGTACGTATTTCAGGGGCAATTAATTGGCCAAAAATTTCTGCATAAAAACATTTTGGAAAAGAATTTTGTTTTGTGGTTTTTCAGTGTGGCTCTGCTAGCTTGAACTCAAGCCAGCAGAGCCACAGGATTTTTTTAAAAAAACGAAGAGCAAAAAAATTAAAAATGTGGTAATAAATTAGCAATAAATTAGTCTTAAAACCTGCTATATACCCGCAGGTCATAAAGTTATTATTTCGCGATTTTAAATAATAGTATTGTATTCTCTATGGACGAAACAGAAAATCGCTGTTTTTTTTTCTAACAGTTAATTTTTTTCTCAGTGTCTGTACGTATTTCAGGGGCAATTAATTGGCCAAAAATTCCTGCATGAAAACATTTTGGAAAAGAATTTTGTTTTGTGGTTTTTCAGTGTGGCCCTGCTAGCTTGAACTCAAGCCAGCAGAGCCACAGGTTTTTTTAAAAAAACGAAGAGCAAAAAAATTAAAAATGTGGTAATAAATTAGCAATAAAATAGCCAACAATTATGACACAAGAAAAAATTTAAAAAGGCGTTGTGGCTCTGCTAGCTTGATAGACATATTTAAATCTCACATTATTTAAATCCTCTTAACTTCTTAAATAATATCCGTGTTCGTGAAAATTGTAGTCTCGAAAATACAAAATGTCAATGAACTACAACAAGTCTTTAAAGAAATAAAAAATAAAAATGCTGCAGGGTATGATGAAATTTCTATCCGAATATTTGAGAACGTACCAGAAGTTACCACACAAACACTAATAAACTTTATTAAAATATCATTTATAATTGGCATATTTCCCTCATGCCTACAAAAGCAGTGGTTATTCCCATCTTTAAAGAAGATACTAGCGATCCCTCTGATTATCGACCTATTTCCCTCTTATCAACACTTTCTAAGGTGATTGAAAAGCTCGTAAAAAAGAATTATGACATTTTTAGGTTATAAAAACATCCTGAGTTCTGTTGAGTTTGGGTTTCGTTCAGAAAAAAAATACGGATGACGCCATTTTCTCCTTGCTGCATGATGTTTATCTAAACATAAATGGAGGTGAGGCGGTTGCGGCAATATTCTGTGATTTGTCGAAAGCTTTCGATTGTGATGATTACGGCATCTTGCTGCCGAAACTGTCCCACTATGGTTTTGGAGATCTTGCACTTGAGTGGTTTTCTTTGTACCTCAAGAATAGGATCCAAGCGGTTAGAGTGAGAGCGCAATGATCCATGGATTTACTTAATACAAAGGGGATACCTCACAAATCAGTATTGGGAACAGTCTCGCTTTTATTATATTTAAATGATTTGGCGTCTATTGACATTCAGGGTGAGTCTACATTCTTTGCGGATGACACTAGTCTTTTGTGGCATGGAAAAAATAAGGATGAATTAAAGCAAACTGTCAACAATGATTTGTATAAAGTTAAACTGTGGTGTGACGCCAATCTGCTGTGTTTTAACTTCAATAAAATAAGTATTATGATATTTAGATTTGGCTTTGAGGACTTACATGTACAAAACCAAATTATAGAAAATAAACCTGTAAACAAAATTTTTAGGACTCACAATAGATAATAAACTAAAGTTTGAAGAGTATATAAAGATTATAAGTAAAAAGTTAGCTTCTAGCTGTTTTGCTATATAGAATAGTTTCTAACAAAGTCAGCTGCGCTGCCGCAAAAATGGTATAATGCTCACTGTTTCAGTCATATGTTAGATACGGTATTGCTGTGTGGGCGTTCACAAGCAGGCAATTATTAAACTCAATTTTTGTTCTGCAAAAAAGAACAGTTAGATATTTGTGTAAAGCGGCAAATCGTGAGCACTGTGCATCACTCTCGACAACATCCTTATCCAAAAGAGAGCCATTGATTGAGCCATCAATGACCCAGTCCACTCTCGCACATCGCCGCGCTGTTGGGGATTTATCCCTTTTCTACCGATGTTGGTATTTGAATTGGGATTTTTTTTCTGAAGAACTAGCCGCTATAATTTCCCCCTTGACTGTTCCCAACAGAACAGCAAGAGGTGTGTTCTAGGCATTTGTAGCTGGACAATAAAGGGATGCAAACGTTTGCATCCCTTTATTGTCCAGCTACAAATGCCCACAACATCCCACTTCTCTCACTCATTCATACTTAGGGTCTCCAGATTATGGAACAAATAGCCTGCAGTTGTTTACCCTTCCCATCCCAACCTCCAATCCTTTAAATCCCGTGTCAATAGACTATATTTCCCTTCTCTTCAGATGCCCACGGTACGTTAGTACTTAGGCTTGAAGTCTACATGGGCTGTCTCAGTTAAAAAAAGTAATAAACTAATAATAATTTACTATTATTTATTACGGTTTACCTGTTTGTATACATAGGTGTCATATCTAGCATGTTGGCGCCCTAATTGTTCCTTAATAAATAAGTAATATTAAGCTAAAACCTGCTAATAAAGAAAACAACAAAACTGAAAATTAAAAAAATGTAATTGACGATTACCTTCAAATGTTTAACAAGTATTATAATGCTGTCATAGTAACCATGTACTGCACCAATGCATATACTAATTTTTATTTAAATTTATACGCTATTTTGTAACTGCGGCAAATTTAATAAGTAGTACTATTAAGATTTGCAATAAAACTACTTTAAAAATTAATAGAAGATTAAATGGGAAATAAATTAAAAACCCGAGTAAATAATAATGTCTATTATCTCGTTAAGCAGGAATTAATGAAAAAATAATTTTCTCTGAAATTTTTCAATATATTTTCCGTGGTATAATAATAGACTTCATTTTGGGAGACTTAATAAATAGTCGGTTTTTAATTAAGCTCGCGGTTTAAAAATTTAATTACTAATTTATTTTTCATTTAATGTTGATTTTTATTCACGGGTTGCCCTAATTAAATTGCCATTTATTATTTTCTGCTCAAAATTCATACAAATAAATGTTTTCTAGCTGGCTTGCATTGTAATTTTAAAATGTGATGTAGGAAGTGCATTTAAATTAAAAGCAAGGTTTTTCAATATACAGTAATTCCGCGGATGGGGTTTAAAAGACGACAAATGGCAAAATTCTGCAAGATATGTACATATTTCACTCGTAATAAAAGTTTTTGCTTGTAAAATAGATAAGATTAACGTTATGAAACATTTAATTTTTTATACACGAAACAAAAAATACGAAAACGTTATTTTGCGTACCTCTCGCAGAGAACGGAGAGATAATACATAGGTAGGCCAAGCAACAGAGCAAAATATTATTAGAAAACCGCCTGTGCCATCATCTGAAAGACGATCCGTAGATGATTCCTGTTATATTTCCAACTCAGAATTTTTTTCCTTTAATTTGTTATAAACATTGTTAAGCACAAAAACGCGATTTTTTGTTTTTTGCTTATAAAATGGAAAATAACGAAGCAACCTTAATGATATAAATGTACGATTTGTAGAGAATAAAAATACGAACAAAATTAGAGGCCGAACGTCCCGATAGGATAAGTAGCAACAGAGAAAATCCGGAAAAACCGGAAAATTAAGAGTTTTTTTTTTTAAATTCATAAATCGGCCATTTTTAAACAGAGGGCTCAAACTTTGGGAAAAAGTAGTAATTTATAGCTACTTTGTGCAAAACCCCGACGCTGTCCGACGATTAGTTTTGCCACAATCGTCATTTTAATTTTTCAACACACTATTTTGCAACAGGTCTGGATGCTCTATGGATCGTCCGATTTTAATTATTATCGAAACGGATTTGAAAAGTACAAGTTTAATTGAACAATATGTATATTTTAATTTTTCCATAAACTGCTACGAAACCGGTTGAAAATGCACGTAAAGATGCATGAAAATGGCCGAGCGCGCGAAAGATGTCGCGGGAGAGCAGCGGAGCGAAGGGGAGCCAATATTCGCGCGCTCGGCCATTTTCACGCATCTTTAGGTACATTTTCAACCGGTTTCGTAGCATTGTATGGAAAAATTAAAATATACATATTGTTCAATTAAACTTGTACTTTTCAAATCCGATTCAATAATTAAAATCGGACGATCCGTAGAGCATCCAGAGCTGTTGCAAAATAGTGGGCTGAAGAATTAAAATGACGATTGTGACAAAACTAATCGTCGGACAGCGTCGGGGTTTTGCACACATAAAGTAGCTATAAATTACTACTTTAATTTGTAACTTTATATTTGAGCCCTCTACGTTTAAAAATGGTCGATTTATGAATTAAAAAAAAACCCTTAATTTTCCGGTTTTTCCGGATTTTCTCTGCTGCTACTTATCCTATCGGGACGTTGGACCTCTCATTTTGTTCGCATTTTTATTCTCAACAAATCGTCCATTTATACCATTAATATTGCTTCATTACTTTCCATTTTATAAGAAAAAAACTAAAAAAATCGCGTTTTTTTGCTTAAAAATGTTTATAACAAATTAAAGGAAAAAATTTCAGAGTTGGATAGCGCGAATATTAGCTCCCCTTCGCTCCGCTTCTCTCCCGCTACTCGATCGATTTCGCGCGCTCGGCCATTTTCACGCTTCTTTACGTGCATTTTCAACCGGTTTCGTAGCATTTTACGGAAAAACTAAGACATACTTATTGTTCAATTAAACTTGTACTTTTCAAATCCGTTTCAATAATTAAAATCGGACGATCCATAGAGCATCCAGACCTGTTGCAAAATAGTGTGTTGAAAAATTAAAATGACGATTGTGACAAAACTAATCGTCGGACAGCGTCGGGGTTTTGCACACATAAAGTAGCTCTAAATTACTACTTTTTTCCAAAGTTAGAACCCTCTACTTTTAAAAATGGTCCATTTATGAATTTAAAAAAAAAACTCTTAATTTCTACTAACTAACTATCGGGACGTTCGGCCTCTCATTTTGTTCGTACTTTTATTCTCTACAAATCGACCATTTACACCATTAAGATTGCTTCATTACTTTTCATTTGATAAGCAAAAATTTAAAAAATCGCGTTTTTTTGCTTAAATATGTTTACAACAAATTAAAGGAAAAAATTTCAGAGTTCGAAATATAACAGGAATCATCTACGGATCGTCTTTCAGATGATGGCACAGGCGGTTTTCTAATAGTATTAATGTCAAAAAATCGCTAATATTTTGCTCTGTTGCTTGGCCTATATTTCTAACAAAATGCGAAACGATTGAGATCAATAAAAATAATATCAAAGCACCGAAAAAACTTTTTTGATATTTGACAAACAAAAATGGTAATAAATAAATTACCAGGGACAATGTTCTGTGTTTTTGCAACAGTAAGTATAAAAAATAGGTTAATTAATTCGGTGCATTTATAAGAATAAATGTTCCCTAAACTTACCTACTGTGCACAACCTGAGTAATGAAAGGCAATGCTCGCCGCTGTGGTGCCGCATTATTTAATTTTTTATTAAAATAACTTATCGACGGTCACACGACAGTACCTCGTAAGTCACAAAACATAAATTCTACAGGAGATACAATAAATTGCAAAACACTTCGGTCTACATATAAAAAATCTTGTATTGTATTAACATGGCTTAGTGAAAAGCTATATTATGTGTTATTACTTTATCGGTTCAGCACAAGATGGCGGCACCCATTCTAAAGTGATTTAAGTAAATACTTCAATTCCGTAAAAAATATTACTTACGAGGTACCCACAGCCGTGTGACCCTCGTTATACCAAAAGGTAAAATAAGGCTGGTTAGCACCCGTTTGCAGTGGTGGATTTAGGGGCGCGCCCCCTGAAGCCTTGAAAAAAATAATTTCAAGAGGGAATTTTATAAAAATAAATAGTGTAACATAAACATTAACCATTCCTACATGTTCTACAAAATATTATAAACAAAAACAAACATTTTCCGTCTATGTAACCGCCACTGCCCTGAAGTAAATCCTATATCTGCAGTTTTAATATTCGCAGGGTGCCTTCTATACGTTATTTAAATCACGAAATAAAAAAATATAGATAACGTCGAGCATTGTCAGAATACATTTTTAATCTAATATTGCGGTTCCAAATTTAAAATTTCAATTTAGCTTTGTTGCAAGCCTGTTGCCGTTCATTTGAAATGCTAAAATGTCTGTAACTGTTATCGTTTGCACTTTTATACAGTTTTTAATGGAATTCCAGAATATTTTCCCTTCATCGACCGGGATAAGCTGCAAAATTTAAATCTTTGTGTGCAGCAGCGAATGTTTTTTCAACGTCTTTTAAGCCAGAGAAACATTTTCTATTGTCAATTGTAATTTAAATATATGTTCGATAATTTCTGCTTTCATTTAATTTTATATTTGCGAGTGATTTTTTGTATTTTAGTGTTTTTCTAACATCCTGCGGGGGTGTTAATAAAGTTAAGATTTATACTTTAACTGAATGAATTTTACCTGCAAATTTAGATATACCGCATAATTACACTTCATACACTCATAAATAAAATTCTCTATTAGGCCTCTTTATAACCAAAATAGTTGCCGGAGTCGTAAAATTTTGTTATGGGATTAATCATAAATGGTTTACATCACAATGCCTGGTTCGATTTTATTGGAGAAAAAGGTTTGTTTACATTTTACCAAACGCCTTAAGGAAATCAGTTAATAATTCCCTTTGGTAACCAATGGTAAATAAAAAAGAAACAATGTTGAAATAAATATAAATAAGGCACGAGCCATTAGATCCCAAATATATATACCCCAATTTATAATCACCCCATCCGTTCAAGATCTAGTTAAATTGTGATCTCAGTCACCCTTGGTGTAGCCCTAATTGATGAAGGGTAAGTGTTTAGAAATCGCGATAGCAGGAAGACACCTAAACTAGAATTAATAAAAATAGTTCCTTTTCTTAAATTATTTGACGGTCTTTTGTTGCATTAGCGAAGAAATTTATTTTTTCAATATACTAAAACTACCTACCGGACGAATTCCCAAGATTCTCCGAAGATTTTGTATATTTCTTTTTTTTTTCCTGCCATAACGTCGTAAAATGTCATGACAATCTCTACAGGTTTTCATATTTATAATAAAAATACGTCAACCATAATATCGCCTAAAAGCTTTATAACCGTATATGAACATTTTCCGTCTTTAGATGATCCCTAAGTAATTGCAAACGTGGAAATTGGTGATAAAGTCGGACCGTTCTCATATTTCTGCCATATTTTATCTGCTTTTTACGTGAAGAGCGAAACGCTTACGCGACGGCTCAACTTCACTAAGTTATCGGACTCAATCTTTCAATATTATTTAGTAAAAAGCTGCTGGTTATAGGATTCTACCCTTCCCCAATCCTCCCCGTCACCAATTTCGAGTGTGCAATTAATATATAATGGTTAAAGTAACTTAGTACCTCATTTTGTAATTTTTTATAAAGTGTACCTATATTAGTTATCTTAAGTGTTAAGGCGTATCTGTAATTGGTATTTTTATTGTTGTCGCACTGTCTATAAGTAAATAATTAAAATAAATAAATAAAAAAGAATACGCCCTGATTAAACAGATAAAGATGTAACGATTTCTTGGTTCTTTGAAGGGTGACTTTTTCTCATCACTGTATAAGAATAGTAATAATAATAAAATTAATTATGAAAGGCTTAGCCAATGTCCTAAAGTGAACATGTCATGACTTGCTGTATCCCCAGGACTAGGAAATTAAGGACAATGGAATCGAGTGTGCCAACATAACTGCATTAACGTTCTGGAAAGGGAGCACTTTCTAGGCTTATTAAATAAAATAAACCTGATTGCTTTTATCTTAATCCGATTACAAGTTGTTATTGTTATCTTATAGACACAAAAATCTATGCCATAGTCGTGTATGTTTTAGCGCTAAAAGAAAACTTACTTATGTCAAAGTTATTTTTAAATAATGACGAAAATCCCCCTCTTGTAATGTTGGATGTTCACATGTTTTTTTTATCTGAGGCATCCCACGTAGACTTCAAGCCTAAGTACTAACGTACCGTGGGTGTCTGAAGAGAAGGGAAATGTAGTTTATTGACACGGGATTTGAAGGATTGGAGGTTGGGACGGGAAGGGAAAACATCTGCAGGCAATTTGTTCCATAATTTGGAGACCCTAGGTATGAATGAGCGAGAGAAATGGTCTGTTCTAGGCTTTTGTAGCTGGACAGAAAAGGGATGCATACGCAACGCGCCTCTGGTTGTTCTGTTAGGGACATTCAGGGGGGGGGGGGGGGGGAATAATTCCGGCCAGTTCTTCAGAGCAAAATCCGTGGAAGTAGCGGTAGAAAAGGGATAAATCCCCTACAGCGCGGCGATGAGCGAGAGAAGGGAGTTTTCTCGTGAGGGCTGGGTCATTGATAAGTCGAATGGCTCTCTTCTGGATAGAATCAAGGATCTTAAGTGTCGAAGGTGGTGCCGCTCCCCAGATGTGGGAGCAGTACTCTAGGTTAGGTCTTATTTGGGAAACATACAGAGTGTATAAGTTGGAATGGGAGAAGTATTTTCTGGCTCGAAAGAGAAAACCAAGCTTTTTAGCTGCCGATGTGGCTACTGAAGTAATGTGTTTGTGCCAGCTGAGATCATGTTCGAAAGCGACGCCAACGAGATCGAATGTTTCGTTGTTTTGTAGGGCTTGGCCATTCATGTGGATGGGGTAAGCGTTGCCAGATTTTTTGCGTGAGAGGGAGCATGACTGGGTTTTGGAGGCGTTGAACTGAACAAGGTTCTTGGCACCCCAGTCTAAGATTAATTGAAGATCTTGGGAAGGGGATAGGTACATAGATCTGCGTCCATTATCCAACTCCTGATTCGAAACTTGTCTGGAAAAATGAATATTGGAGTGAAGAGTACTATCGTCAGCATAACTGTGGATGGGATTAGTAGTTGAAGAGTGCAGGTCGTTAATGTGAAGAAGAAATAGGGTTGGTGAAGGGTGAAGAAGAAATAGGGTATTGCTATCTTATAGACACACAAATCTATGCCATAGTCGTTTATGTTTTAGCGCTAAAGGAAAACTTACTTATGTCAAAGTTATTTTCAAATAATGACCAAAATTCCCCTCTTGTAATGTTGGATGTTCACATGTTGGTATAGAGATAGGGCAGGATTTATATACTTAGGCATGTGACAATTTTTATCAGTACTAATAACTCAAGGACATCGACAATAGAAAAATCCTATGACAGTTTTCGGAAGGATGTTGCTTGGAATCAGATCAACGCCGTAGGCGGAGGTCTGTTTTCTATAAGCAACATGCTTGAGAAAGTTATGATAAGATTTTTGAGCATTTTTGTCGATGTTTGAGGTTTATTTGTAAGCAAATTTTTTGGTAATTTTAGAAATAAAACAAAATGTTTGGCTACTTTGATACGTTAGATTTAATTATTTGATCTATTTTATCACCGACATCACAACCAAAACGTGACATTTTGAAATTATTACATTATTGACTCCAAAATTAAAACATTTCGATGGTGACGCAACGAAGTGATAATTAACCATGGGCATCTCGCTGTATTTTTTTCTGGTTGGTCCTTTTCAGTCATATGATTTTAAATTAAAGGCATTGAATTTTAGGTTAGGAAAAAAATTTCAGGCGTGATTAAGTGACAGTTTTACATACATATTAGTGATATTAGGATATCAAAAATTTAATACAAAAAAGCACTTACTGGTGCTGGAAGAGGCAGCAGCCAGGATTGTTGAACAGTGTTGCCATTTTTTCCGCTGTTTCTACCTCTTTTAGTGGCATCCGCTGCTTTTTTTTAAAGGGATGAGTGATTAAACTCGAAACAATTTTATGGATGAAATGGTTTGTCTATAGTTTTTCTATGACATGACCCATAGTATACATTCAGTAAACGGTGTATAAAAATAGATCATCTCTTTCTACGTAGGGGAAGACTTCCCATCCTAGCTTATATAATTTGGTCGCTGCAAAGGTGAAACTTTACATTCAATGTATGAAAGATTTGGAGTAACTACTGCAACAGATTTTTAATTGTAAAGTCAGACATTTAGATAGATTACTTACATTATAAATATGAGGTTCTGACAGTTTCAAACCTCTATTTTTCGAGCGTCCTAAACAATATAACATCAAATTATTTCCTGAAGCTGTTTCGTTTAAAAAATGTTTCAAGCTATTTATAATTTCAAGAAATTACTATCCCTGATCACCTTCATCAAACCTGTCACAAAAATGCGGATATTTGGGAAATTAAATCGAGAAAGTGGAGCCGTATCATGTGAACATACACAAATTTTTAAATTTTTGATATAAAACTAGTACAAAAGCGATTTATAAAGATAACTGCTTCTGTTTAAAAATTGATTAGAAATTTTAGTCTTCATCTTCTTTTAGAAGATTAAAAGAACCGTAAATCCAAAGTGTTCACATAAAATATTAATTTAATATTAAGTTTACTGCTATCGATATTTATCATAACTTATAAGTACGCCTTTTATTTAATGACGGTAAGGTTTATAGTTTCATAAAATTGGTAAGAAAAAAACTCAACAGGAATAGAAAGTTTATTACACGAAAACTATTTACGTAATAAACGAATCATCATTTGCTTTTTAAGAGATTCGATCGGTTAATGCACCATTTAAAAGACCATTACGGATGAACGTTCTTACTCATTTAGTAAGTAAGTGGTATTTTATAGTGGCTTTGTTACGAATTAAAAGAATTCCTTATTTCTCAATATTACCAGGTTTTGCAAACTGAGCAAATTTTTCAGTACACTCTGCAGATACAGATATTTAAATTAGACAACACACATTTCGAAGTCGTAGTACGATTTGGCCGATACAATAAAAATACCTACTCGTATGTATGTGCGCGCATAATTTTTGAACTGATTTGACAATTTTAAGAGAGTTATTATTCCACCATGAATGTAAAGGGTCTAATTTTCATAATTTTGGTAAAACGTGGTCTGTTTCTGACACCCTGGGTGTAAGCCTGTCTGATGAAGGACAAGGGCCCAAAAATCGCGAATGAAGTAGGACCTTCTTGCATTTTTAATATATTATCTTAGACCAAAAGTTTTGTTTGTTTTGTAGGAAAGTTCTTTCATTATAAATAAGTGTTTTTTTAGCTAAAGTGAGTGGAAGCTAAAAAAATTATATGAAAATGAAAAACAGCCATAAGGATAAATAATTTTTTGTTTGTTCATCGAAATCGCAGGAACGATTTCAATAATTTTTCCCCGCGGATGCGAATTTTTTTTCCATAAAAGATGACTACCTAATATGTCATTTTCTAGGTTATTGACGTCAGAAAATCTACTTTTGTGTAACACACGAGTATTATGTTAGATAATGTTAAACGTGTGTGAGGGGATATCAAATGTAGTATTTTAAATGCTGTATAGGATATTATTTTTATTGAAATTTCAGTAAACAAATCTAATTTTACATACCTAACAGACGTTAAGAAAAATAAAGGGGTGGGGGTAAGAGGGAATAGAATGGCGAGGCGGCAAGTTTTATTTCAAAAATGTTGAGTAATAATAATATGTCATTTCCGGTGTTACTGAGATGAGATAATAGTATATTATATATCCAGGGACTAGAGTAGGTCTTTTAATTCTGAAGGCAAAATTTGGTACCCGAGCCGCAGGCAAGGGCACCAATTGCTGGATTAAAAGACTCTTTAGCCCGTGGTATATACGCTATTTTTTCCATTTCAAAAATTATGGGACACAAAATTAACAAATTCTGTTAGTATTATTTTTAAAATCATTTTGTACAACAATGCATGCATAATAATGACAATAATTGTTTATTATAAAATTATAATGGCTTTTCTACTATGGAAACTAAGATTGTCAAATAATTTTTGAGTTTTTACGTTAAGTTCGAAACTATGAGCGGTTTTTTAAATAATGAAATTGAAAGTGATGTTGTAGAGGCTACGTCTAGCTTATTGCTGCCCAAAATCAAGAAAAATAAATGAAAAACAAATACGAAGATTTTGCAACCTGGCGCCATTCCAAAAAAATAACTGAATGTACAGAAAGCGTACTCCTAGCATATTTTCTTCAAAAATCGAGGACACTGCTAAGCTCTACCTTATGTCCCAGTATTCAATGGTCAAAGCGATGCTACAGGTTAAAAACAATGTAGACACTGGTAAATCGTAAATATTAATAATAACCAATAAATATTTGTTTTACCTACGCAAAGAATATAGTGTATATAGGTACATAGGGAAAATTTAACTAAGCTATCACTTTCTTTGATCTAGATAATACTTGACGTAAGTAGGTTAGTTGTCAGTGTTTTAATATAATAAATATTGTATTTCTAACGTTACTTTTTGGCATTTTTACTGTTACTACAGGGATTAAGAATATCTTTTAAAGGGATTTAAAGCATTTTCAATCCCTCAGGGATTAAAATGACACTTTAGTCCCTAAAAATAGAGACTAAAATAGCCTAGAAATTATAACAAGAGCGAGCATTCTAATAATTATAACTAGATATAAATATATGGGTAGGTAAAGGAGAATTACTTTGTATTGTACTATCTTATGTACCTTCTTTGATGTATTTTGATTCTAAATAAATTTGTTTTTTAATTTCCAGCAACTTTGTTTTCATTTCCCATTCACAAATCTTATATACAGAGAAACGAATGGGACATATTTAAAGATTATTATCCTTAGTTAAAAATATAAAGGCTATTGAGGCCAACTTGTCTTTGGACAAGTTTGCTTCGGTTTGTGCAGCTTTAAGTAACTTGGACACCCAGCTTTTAAACCTGAAGTCGGCACAATTTCAAAATTACGCGAATTATGTCGAGTACCCACTACATAATTTTTTTTCTTTAGACGTCTGAACTGACCAGCTTTTTGCAAAAAAGTACTGAAGCAGTCATTTGTCAGGAAATCTATAGGGAGGTATAGTATTGTACCCAATAAATACAGCAAGTTCAAGTTTACGTGTAACTTTACACAATATAAAGTTGCCTATATTTTCATACCTTTACACCTATCGTAACAAAAACGCGACCGTGTATAAACCGAACAACACCAGCTTTTATACATCTTATCTTGATCGAATCTCTTTAAAACAGAACGAAACATTTAACCCAAAGGGATTGATTTTAATCTTAATGGGACGCCACTGCCAACAAACAGCTTGAACGGGGGCAGAAGCCTTTTTATCCCTGCTGTTCTTTCTATTTGCCGGGAAACCTTATCTGACCGTGCCCATCCCCTGGCAATCATTTTGTCGTTATCGCCCGTCTCGGGCTTCTCGGTTCCCATACATAGGTTGCCACTTTCAACTTAAGTTAGATTCTAACGAAAAATCCTTGCTGCTACATATTCTGCGTGCGTATCACGCGCTCTCGGTCGCCATCCTCATTTTAAACAGATCTTCTTGTCACGAGAGTTTTAATGGCATATTCAATGTCCCATATTCTCGAGACATTTCCAGGACGCAGCGGGCTGTAGCCGATGATAACTTTTTGTTTAGGTAATGGAACTTGACCTGGAAAGATGACTACGTGACACTATATGCTTCTTATATGATCCTCGTCAGTGTGTGGAAATTTTATAAATATTATTATGACTCCTGGATGAAGCCCTTCTTTTGTGTTTTGTTCTAAATGTATTTACTTCGACATTGCAATAAAAATTTTATCGTTGCCTCATATTGAAAGCAAGAAAAATTTTTAGGATGTAAGTGGCGTCCCTACCGTCCCTAGACAATCGACAGTAATTGTATACAAAAGTTTTAAATTATCGCTTAATCGATAATGCAATTCGTAAAGAATTTCATCGGTAAATGAACTGCACTGATAATCAGAACTGATGATTGCATGCTCTGTGTTAGCACTTACAGTTTATGTTATCCACATCATCAGCAGGTGCTTAATTTCGTGTAATATGCGAATTCGCAATTTTTTTTCTTAAAAATCTCGTTTTGAAGAATTCGGGCCAAATGGCCAGCGTTTGCTCGCCGTTTCTAGGTTACCTGGATCGAGAAGTTAAAAAAAAATGCTCGGGTATCTTTGGTCAACTAACTAGAAGCACACAAGAAAACAGTAAAACCTTATAACGAGAATGGTTTGTGAAAATATATATAGGGGTCACCAAATTTTTAGGGATGGATTTAAAGGGGGCGCAGATGGCGTCGCGGAGCCTTGTCTGCATAAAGGATCTCAATAGCCAACTTAATTAAAGGGAATGCTGTAAGATCCAAAAATATTACTAATCATAAACGTTGTACAAAATATTTTAAACAAATACAAATCAGTGAATTTTTAAAACAAATTCCGACATATTCGTTGCAATGTCAATATAAAATCTTAACTTAGTTGCAAAAACCGACAAGTGCCTTTAAGCTTTAAGTGCAAGATAGACATTTCCACTGCATTAATAAGAGCTCAGCATTTAGCAACAGCTGACTCAGCTTGCCTTACCACAGCTTAGACGTATTTGTATTGCCTACATATTTATATAATCATAAGTTTTTATTTAATATACAATCACTTTTCAAGGAATGTGGTCGAAAATCTATAAAACCCCTTAATTAATAAATTAAAGACTGGAGAGGTGAATTACAAAAAGGTTTAAAGCAACCGGGTTACTGGTATTCTAAGCTGTCACTTTCAAGAGATTAATAATTGTTAAGGGAAAAGCCGTAGGTCTAACATGAATAAAAAACACTGAACAGCTTTTGGAAAAACACAGGTAAAATTGAGAATTTGGCATTAAAAAGTAAGTATCTTGAATTGAAAAGAGACAGTTTGACGTATGTACGTCTCAACACAAGATACGCCATATTTTACTATATGCTGGCATTTTATTTTGACTATATGGTGTAGTGTATGGGCAAAACTAGACACGTCCATTTTATTGCTCAATTTTTAAAATTCTTGGTACATCCTTGATTTATTAAATTGTTTCCGTTATTTTTTAAACACAGTTGACCCAGGTAACAAAAATCGTAACCCTAATTCTATATAATAATAACCAGTTGGGAATAAAATTTTTCTTAAAAATACAAGGTCAATTTAAGACTCTGAAACTTAAAACCTAAATAAAATGTAAATAAATAAAAATAAAATTTAAAATAACCACTTTAAAACTTTTTAATATTAAAAACTAAAACCACCGATAAAACAATTAAAAATTTAAACTTGAAGTAGCTACAGCAGAAACCATACTAATATTCAAAATATGTCAATATAAAATTCCTCCAGACTTTGATCTTAAGATTCTTTTAACAGATCCACCAAACAATTTTAAATCATTGATAGCCTTAAGTAGTAAGTAGGTAAGTTCATTCAAAATCGTTCATTCAAAAATCGGTAGCTCTACCGATAAATCGGTAGAGGTACCGATAAATCGGTAGAGGTGATAGCGCTGGCTGCAGCCGAATTTCCCGCGATGTAATGCCACTGGAGCGATACTTACGGTACCGTGGGCAGCTTTTTTACTGATGATAATTATTGATAATTAATAAAACTTTTCTAAAAATACATTTTGCGTATGTCGAGTGACAAAAACTTTTCTGGTTTCCGGAGTTATTTCGTGATGGTTTTATTTCATTTGCAGATTCTATTAGGGAAGTAAACTGTATTCGAATTTATACGGATACTCACTAAGAGAACAGTGTAATAAACATGTGTATATCAAAACCAGAAGATAGGTAAAAAGAATTACCAATATCGCTTAACTTATTTAACTCAATAACCGATACTATTTAAGTAACGACGTTGTCGAATCTTTACCTATAAGTTCGTTTTCCAATAAAAACCGTTGTGTCGAATAACTTCTGCGACAAGAATTATTTTTTATTCATTTATATTGATATAAACTTGATATCTATAATACGCCTCTGGACTTCATAACACTTTAGCTGAAAACGACTCCCATACAAATTGTAGTTCAATATGTGTTATTTTCGGTTTACATGGCACATAGCGTGTTCCCCAGACTGCAAAAATTATTATTTTCTTTTATTTTCGTTCTTCTTGATTCGATAAACAAACATAGGAATTTTCTTGGGAACAGGCTGTGAGATGTAGGTTATTAAGTGGTCCAATATAAATAAAATGTTGGAGATTGAGTTATTTATAGATTGTATCTGACTTTTTTATATAAAACAGCGGGTGTAGCTTGACATTAAATGTGCAGTAAATACTACTTTTTTTACAGGTAAAAAATGGGAAATTTCCTCGGTCTATAGGTAATATATTAAATGTAATTAACTTCTTCGCATAGTGCAGCACAAGAAGACCGTAAAATGAAAAATAAAAATAAAATAAGGACCATTTTTTGATTCTGGTCTGGGTGCCCTCTTGCTATCGCGATTTCTGGGCCCTTGCCCTTCATCAGGCATTCTCACACAACTACAATGATATGAGATGTCGGCACTTAAGGACAGAAGTTATCCTCCAGCATTCGTCATTATATTTTTAGTAACATGGAACGCATATGACACTTATTAAAAACTAGAAATTAAAAATTACACGTCAACGTTTAAATGTTTAAAATATAATTATATTTTAAACATATATATTAAAATTAAAAATTGAATAGAGTTTATGACAATATATGCTGCTTGCATTGCGGAAAATATATACAGGGTGTTACAAAAAGGTTTTAAGGAATTTTAAGGGCAGATTCTGCATCTAAAAAGATGGAAATAAGTTTATATAAACATGGATCCTCAAACGCTTCTTTTTCGAGATACAGGGTGTTTAATATTTCCTTTTTCCAATATTTCTTTTTAATTTCTCAAAAATGCGTTAAGATATTGACATGATATTTGGTACACGCCAATACGTAATCGAAGGGTACCTAATTATATTTTAAACATATATATTAAAATTAAAAATTGAATAGAGTTTATGACAATATATGCTGCTTGCATTGCGGAAAATATATACAGGGTGTTACAAAAAGGTTTTAAGGAATTTTAAGGGCAGATTCTGCATCTAAAAAGATGGAAATAAGTTTATATAAACATGGATTCTCAAACGCTTCTTTTTCGAGATACAGGGTGTTTAATATTTCCTTTTTCCAATATTTCTTTTTAATTTCTCAAAAATGCGTTAAGATATTGACATGATATTTGGTACACGCCAATACGTAATCGAAGGGTACCTAATTATATTTTAAACATATATATTAAAATTACAAATTGAATAGTTTATGACAATATATGCCGCTTGCATTGCGGAAAATATATACAGGGTGTTACGAAAAGGTTTTAAGGAATTTTAAGGGCAGATTCTGCATCTAAAAATATGAAAATAAGTTTATATAAACATGGATCCTCAAACGCTTCTTTTTCGAGATACAGGGTGTTTAATATTTCCTTTTTCAAATATTTCTTTTTAATTTCTCAAAAATGCGTTAAGATATTGACATGAGTTTTGGTACACGCCAATACGTAATCGAAGGGTACCTTTACGTGAAAAAATTTATTTTCTAATGTACTTCAGTGGCGTACGTGCTTCTAAGGCTTTATTTTTAGTGAGAAAAATGGCACGCCATTAATTTTTTGCGAGATTGATTAAAACCCAATTAATTCTGCGTAAAAAGTGTCTCTTGAGTTTTTTCGTTCTGAAAAATTAATTTATTTCTTACAATAGAAACAAATAATGATTTTTAATATTTTTTTACATACTTTTTGTTCAGGAAACAGTGCTTTTTGATTTAAGTTTATAATAGTAAATGCTGGAAAGGGCTTCTCCGTGCTTCAATACATGCTCTAAATAATCTTCGCATATTTCTCCTAACTCTTCGAAATACTTGATGTGTGAAAATATTAAACACCGTGTATTTTAAAAAAGAAGCGTTTGAGGATCCATGTTTATATAAACTTATTTTCGTATTTTTAGATGTAGAATCTGTCCCTAAAATGCATTAACATCTTTTTGTAACAACCTGTATTTATCAGCAAACTCTGTTAGCGAACACTGTTAGTAACCCTATAGATTTGGCTTGTAAGGATATCATACAGTTTAGTATCGGTATACATTTTGTGATCATATTGTACAGGAGCACGGAATAATTTGTTGTTGAAAATAAGACTGTCGCAAACTATTCCAGAGATCACAACTTCTTGTCATTATCAACCTTATCAAAAATTCTCGTCTTTCATCTCTTCAGTTTGTAATAATATAGTACAAGAAAAAAAGCTACGGCTCTAATCCTGATATATTCAAGAAAAAATTATATCATAATATATTGATCGTTGATGCCATTAAACAACCACGAATGAAAAGATCATGTCCATTTCCTAATATCAAATTACAAAAGATCAAACATAAAAGCAAATAATAATTTTTGCAGCCTGAGAGATCACGCTATAAGCCATTCAATCTGAAAATAACACAGATTGAACTACCATTTCTATGGGAGTCGTTTCCAGTTCAAGTGTTTTAATGCCCATAGGCGTGCACACATAGAAATGATTTACCAATGGTTCGATAAACAGTGAAAGGTCATATGTGCAGATTAAAGCTCGCCTGATTTTAGTTCTTTACGTAAGATTATGTAAAGAACACTTGTGATCGGTTTCTCAATGCAACTTAATTAATAACTAGCAAAATAGACACTTGTAATGTGACTGACAACACATATGCTAATATCATTGCTAAAGGTGACGCTCAATGTCAATTAAATGTATTACTTGATTCAATGCTTTGAGAAACCGAGTGCTGTGATTTTTATTGTTCAGCAAAGCTGAATTTTTATGGGTTAAATTCTTGGTGCAATTGAAAAACATCAGAAACGTTTTCGTCTCAAAGCTAGTTAATTAACATTAATTGAAACTTTGGAAAAACAAATAAAAAGTCTAAACCCTTAGCTCACAGTTTCAAAATATAACCCCGTTTTATAGTTTAGAAAAAGACTGGCGAATAACAATCATATTATCAGGAATGATTTCCCCTATGCTACATCTGGCCGTGTATTTTGGAATCGCGGTTACCTAATGCAAGAGACATCGATGTAATTTAGCACAAAGCTTATTGGATTTTTCGATTTTATGAGATTTCTTTACAATTTAGTAGCAGCTAAATTCCCGAAGATATATCTTTAAGTAAAATTGTGAGTGTAACGGTGCCGCATGCGATATTTAGTAATCGAGACTCCCTGATCGTGTGTTCAATCTCGATTACGGAATATTGTAGGCGACATCGATGTAATTTTACATGAAACTTATTTCGTTTTCCGATTGTATAAGAATCGATATTTTTTACACATGGGTAGAACCTAAGCAACAAGAAACGTTCATAGAGAAGATTAAAAGCGAAATTATATTGGTACCGTAGGCGACGTTCGGTAATCGAGATTTGAGAATAGGCTGGTTGTGGTTCCTGTTTGAACAGAGCTTGGCGAATATTCTATGGTATTCTAGATCAGAGGTTCCCAATCTTTTCTGGACCACCACTCCCTTTACATGCAAAAAAAATTCCAACGCCCCCTCTCCCATAATAATTATAATAAATATTAAAATATTGTTACACATTATCAATATTTATCTATCTATTTTTCTGTTAAGAATCACAAAGTCGAAATTAAAAAGACCATCAAAAGTAGGAAATTCTTTATTAAAAATTTAAAAATTAACACAAAAATAGTAATAAAAAAATTAATAAGTTGGTTGAGGCTGGTGGAGTTTTATCAATTCGTTAATGTCGGGTTGGGTTTGCTTGAGAGCCAACGAACTTCTGTGGGCAGCAGCAAGCGATAATAATCATCAGTTTCACTACAAAGTGCCAACCAAATGCCGACGATAAAAAACACAGTGTATAGCGAGTACATTTCTATGTTCAATAATAAAATTAATTATTTTCGTAAATTTTTAGAAAACAAAGCAACTATAATATATAGAAAAAGTACTGATTTAAAATAGTTTATCAAATTAACTTATGCACTGATGTGACATGGTATAGATCATTCTCTATTCTATAAGCCTTATATTATAATAAATATTAAAGGATGTATGTACTTAAAAAAGTCAGTATATTATACTCTTTTTCTGGTACAATAACCTTACAATTGTACAGATTATTACCTTGTATTTTGCTTCACCATTTAGAAATCTTTATCTTGAGTTTAAGAATTGCGTTCTATTTCCCCTTATGTCAGAAATTCCAAACAAGGAGAAATATTTGAAAGCGAAGGAACAATGACTTAACAAATCACTGCCTTTTTAAAAAAAGATACATCTCGAGTTTCGTTTTCCTTTTAAAAGAAAAAGAAGTTTATCTTTGAAATTCTTCAAATTTATAGTAAGTAATAAATAATAATAACAAAGGTACGACGCAAAATTTGTCCTGGCAGTATTTGTTATTTACCCACTTAACCTTAGATTTTTCATACTTATTATGCTGTATAAATTCCATATAGGATTCTGTTTGCGACTCTACTATCATATCTACAGTATGTCCTCGGACGGGGTTTGGAAGGGGACAATTGATCGACCAAATTTTGGAAGATACGTAAAAATGTCACTCCTAATAAAAGATTTTGCTTGTCAAATAAATATGGTCCACGTTACGAAAAATTTAATTTCTACCAAACTACTTTGGACCAAATCTGCGGTGAAGTCATTCTGTTACCTCGCGAGCGCAATGTACTGGACAACCATCTTTATAAAAATACATGTTCTGGCGAAAATTTAATCGCAAATTTTGGAGTTCATCAGTGCACAATGCGTGCTGTGTGTATTGGAGCACTATCATGCTGAAATGTAAAATTTTGACCATATACAGCGTTTATCGTACCATCACTTAATTTAGTACTTATATTAACGTATACGGCTGCAGTTAGTCTTCCTTCCACGATGTGACAAACTTCTGGTCCTCTAGCGCTAATCCAACCGCAAAGATTTATAGAGAAACGCCTACTTTGGTTGATATATGCAGTGGTTTTTGGGTGTATAGATCATCATGCCGCATGCTGGAAGGCCTATAAACCCGATTTCTCCCACTATTACATGATTGAACAGTTTTCTCGTCAGAAAATAAAACGGCTTCCCAGAAATTATTCTGATTTCTTCGTATATCGGAATTTCGAACCCTGTCTCTAGCAGTATTTACAGAACCCCGAAAGTTCGTCTCTTCTTTCGTCTTTATTGCAGTTTCGAAGGGATGATCCCTTAGACAATGAAGCAGTCTTCTATCGTGACCTTCAGTAGAAATTTTAGGGGGGCCTGAATCTGCTTTTCTAGTAATAATCCCATGTCTTGCTATTTTTTTTTGTTTTGCCGACAGCACGGTATTCTTGTTTACTCCCAGTTGGTCTGAAATATCCCTAATAAAAGCACCATCTGGCAACAGACTGCCAATAATAGAATTTTCTGGGGGGTTTATTGTGGCATATTTTTAGAGAAAAATGTGCTTGACAAGTTAATGATAAAGCGTCAATCTATATTGACATGTAAAATTTTCATCTGAAATTCTACTGGTACCAGGTGCTGGATCACGATGAATAGAATTCTACGCGATTCTGACACTAATGACAGTGGCCATGTGATGGATCGTTTGTTTTGTTTGAGTAGTTGTGTGACTTTGACACGTAGAATAGAATTCTATGTGGCGTGATCCGGGGCCAGGCCCGACAGTAAATAATGCCTAATAGTCTAGGAGAAAATGGGAATTTTGCTGTCCTAGTTTTTTATGGGCACGATGGTATGTCTCAACTTCATTCTCTGAAAATGACAGGACTATGGGAAAAATGTTTTCACAGACTGTCACAATTTTTGGCAAGTTGTGCGAAATCAGAATCTCGCGAAAAACGAGAGATTGTTTTTTTATTATTGAACTACATTGAAAAATAAAGTTTTCGTTGACATAAACATCAGTTAATTTTAACGGGTAATATACCAAAAATAATATCAAGTATTCTAATCACAAATAACATACTAATTGTTAAAGTACTCCTAATATATGGCATAAATGTAGTCTTTAGGCCAATTATTAATAATATCTTAACAATTTGTAAGTTTCTTGGGACCATATTACTCCATATTCTCCTTTGTGTAGCTAGCTTTAAAACAGTAAACACTGCTTCTATTAAAAGGAAGTGTATTTTATCAGTTTGATTCGGTATCAAAAAATAGTCTTGTCTATCACGAGAGCACAACCTTAAATGCAATTGGTCATGCGTTTTTAATCCTTTTTTCAGTCGTAAAAAATAAAGTTAAAATATACCAAACGCAAATCAAGAAAGCTCATTTTTCTGTCATAAATTTAACTTTTTATTTATAATGCATGTTTTATTTTAAAATTATAAACAAAAAGTCAGCATGTTGCTATTAAATAATGACTTGTAAGCTCGAACAGTCCTTGTAGCGATAAAATATTTTAGATGTTTTTAATAAAAGTCAAATAAAAACTTGTGCAGGGTAAACTTTTTAAATAAACCTTAAGAAGTTTTAATAGTACTCCATGTCTTTGTTTTCATGCTTTTATGTGATAAACAATGTGTACGTTTTCGCTGATATTTGAAGTTTTGTTCCTTACTGTTAAACTTCCACCATGAATCGTATCTGTTAACCAAAAAGTTTTTATTTTATTAATATTTACTTCTCTTGAGAACAGAAAAATCAACTTTTAAATTAGAAAGCTTGATATTTTTCAATATATGCTATCTCAGCGCTCACAAAAAAGGTATAGCATTTAAAGAGAGAATGATGTATGTAGTTATTTTATTAATTTATTTTATACTTATCTTCTGATTCTGCTGCTTTCACTGTTTTTGCCGTTTGATTTGTGCTGTTTTATAAAATCTTTGGGCAAATTCATTTTAGAGTATTTTAGACTAATTACTAAACCCTGTCCTAGTCATCAACTTAAAAAAGTGAAGCAACCAGAGCTGGACAGGTATGGCATTAAAGATATTTAATTCGTCATAAATCCTGCGAGATCGCTAAAAGATATGACTAGGCTGGGTGTTAGTTGTTTACGGAACAAACGAATTGAGAGAAGGTTCCTTACATTTTCGATTTATAAGTAGTTAACAACACATTTCAATTATATCTTCAACGTTCTACGCCACGGGAGCTAAAAAATTAGAGACATGACATCAGATACACAATACCTAAATTATTTAAAATATGCCTAAGTATGTACCTACACAGAATTATCAGAAAAAATGATAATTATCAACAAAATTATAGACAAAATGCGCCGGGAAACACAAGGTAGTGCTCCCGCTAAGGTTGAACCCTACTACCCGACACCCTTTTCTGGAAGCACCTGTGTGTACATTTGGGCCATGGTACATTGGATAGTACTGATATGTATCCACATTTTCGTTTCGCTCCAGTGAGAAGCTGTGACGTAGAAAGGAGCTTCTCGAGACTTAGAGATAATAATATACTTAACCATAAAAGAACGTCTTTCACTGAAATAAACTTTGAGAAAATGTTGAGTATTTCATGTAATGTCAATAAACTGTAATGTACATTAAAATGTATGGTTTTCATTTCACAATAAATACCATAGCCAAATTTACCACTGGTGATTTAGGAATAATTCAAACTTGTTTTTGGGCTACGTGACAAGGATGCTCCACCGGGCGTGGAGACATTGCAATTATCGCAATGCGGACTGGCTGATGTCGCGTCGTCAGGTTTGTCGTCATCGACGTTCACTAATCGTAAGACAGGGTGCCTCCTTCTTCTTTCACTCGGACTTGGTTCTTTCCACCAACGGTCTTAATAGTATATATTTTTACTTTTTGCTATGCTAAAGGTACGCCTTAAAATTATTAACCCCTAGCCAGCCGCAAAAAACGCCCTTGCGCGAGGCAAAAATCCTAGCCTTAAATATGGCTGGAGAGTTTTGCACGCTAAAATAAACCTCCTAATTTCATGTTCCTATCTACGTATCCCATAAACATTTCCCTAGTGCTGTCTCCACGTGACGTCCGGCGACTCTACACGCACACTCTAGCAACGTTCATGGATTTAAATACACTGGTCAAAGCATTTCACGACCGTTCGTTTATGATTTGCAAATAAAGCAGTGAATATTTTACCTTTGAAACGATGCGGGATATGAAAGCAGATGCCCAAAGAAATCTATTTAAAGTTATAATTAACCGGTCTAGTGCGAATTTCCTTCAGGGGTCTAATTTGCTTTTCCACATTTTGTAACATCACATTTTTGTAAGTTTAAACAGTAGGTATTTGAATTTCTATAAACTTTTGCCCCTTTAACAGCATGCCATTATTGCAAAAGTACGACTTATTATTCAGTTAAGAGTACGTATTGCATAATAATCAGTTGCACCAACTTCTCCAAAAACCATGGCGGCTGGTGAAATTTTAAAGTTGTATATCTGTGTTGTTAGTTACGGGACCCATGCCAAGTTCAGGGTTTTTGATAGTACGCCTGCTAGGAATGTTTTGATAAAGAAAAACATATTTTGTAATTTGTGAAAAAAGTTAAAGTTTTGCTCTGTGAACACGCTTGGGTAGTTTACTTATTATTTTTATCTAGACAAATTTTACATCATTCTGTCGAGAATTTTTAAATTTTAAGAGAAATAAATGTGTTAGCAGAAAGTTACAGTCATCTGAATTTTTTGAAACCTAAAATATAATTTAAAAAAAAATCAAATTACTATAACTTTCTACCAACACATTTTCTTCTCTTGAAATTTAAAAAATTTCAACAAAATGATGTAAAATTTGTCTAGAAAAAATAGTAAATAAAATACGTAAACGTGTTCATTTTTTTCCCAAGGTGCGCCAGGGCAAAATTCAACTTTTTTTCGCAAATTTCAAAATATTTTTTTTCTCTACTCAAACATTCCTAGTATCAAAACCCCTCAACTTGACATGGGTTCCCTAAATAGCAACAAAGATAATATACAACTTTAAAATTTCACGGGTCGCGCCTGACGTGTTAGTGGACATGTCTGAATTATGTAGTCAGAGAAGTAAACAGACAAAGGACAGTGCTCCAACAGAAGACAGGTAGTGGGTTCGGCCGTTCGGTCCATGTGGGACTGTGTGGGTGCGGCCTGAAGTGACTGATTGGTCGATACCACATGTGGTGACCACTTATTATTTTTTTAATATAATGTGTAGGTAAACAAAGTTGTAGTTTAATTTCCACTGTGAGAAAGGGAGGAAGGACCCAGTTTAGCTGAATCAGTCTCGGAATTGTGATCTACTTGCTCAAATTTTCCACAGTCGGGCGTCCATTTAACATATTTTAATAGATCAGAATTCCTAGATTTCTGTCGATTCTAATGACACTGCGTGGAGGGTAATAAACCAGGGCTAACATGCGGATTGGACCCCCCCCCCCTTGAACAATTGTGCTAAGAGCGACTAATCTAAGAGCTGTCGTGCTCAGGTCAGAACATCTAGATTACCTAGTAAAGGTGTAACGAGAAGATCCTTAGGGAAAAGTAGATTACAACATAATATAAAATATTAAGAAAACTGCAGGCCTATTCACCGCGGAGGGTACGACTGTCGTCAAAAAGCAAATCGAGAGTACATTTTCTTCCTTTTTTCACACATAACAATTCCCTTGAAGTTTATAAAGAATCCAAGATTGTCTCCTTTGATACATCCAATGCTGTTGAAGTTTGATATACAGTCCTCAAAAAACTTTCTTCCAGTCTCCCTCCCTCTAATTGGTGCATATTTGTCATGCGCGTATTTATCATTGTTTAGCTTCCATCCAATTAATGTTAACGTACTCCAAAGCTCGTCAGTTTTGGCAGTGAAGCCGAATGTTTCTATTGTTCCATCATATGACGGCATCTCCTTCGACATTTAAAATATGCTTCTATTTAAAAGGAATCTGTGACCGAGCTTTGAAAGAAAATTCCATGCTATTACTCACCGATGTACTCTGAGTGAGCTGTTTCTCTTCAACAGATATTTTTCACTGCTTATGATAGCAAACCGGACCTCTATTGTTCCTAACCGAATAACTAGAAATGCGTCTCATAGGCATCCGCTAACTGCTGAGCTAGAGAAGACCACAACATCTTAGTTTTCCATTCCTTCACTTCATAAAAATATTTATTTGTCGTTAAGTACTTTCTTCGAAAGAAAAAATTCGAAAATATCAAGAAGTAAGGATATGGAAAATCTAGTCATTTCCTTCTGTGTAAAATATCACCAAAATAAAAATTTCGTGGACGAGCCCATTATTGGATTTTGGATTAAATTAAATCTATAAATTTATAAAATTTCAGGAAATATACAGACTGAAAGTAAATTTTACTATAACATTAAATTCAAATTCGTGCATTACACCAACATACCAAATAACAACGATCTCATATATTCGTGTAAAGTAAAAATACCTTGGAAAAAATTCAACCAACTTTAAAGCATCAAATTGTTGTTACATCAAAGCGAAGTTTAGCAAGAATCCCAACTTTTCGACAAATCTTTTTAAAGTATCGATGTAAAGTTTCAGCAAAACACTTTTGTGTTTCCAAGTCATATTCTAAGTATACAATACAGCATTTTGCTGTTCAACTTTTAAAAAAGTAATTATAATTGAGTTCTGAGTTTTCGCTTTGTGAACAACAAAAGTTGGCGTTTTCTTCGGTTTTGTTTGTTTGAAAATTTTAAAGATTAATGTATTTTGGAATTAGAATTTCCACAACTGTCTTTTAATAAAATTTCCAGTTTCTGCTGGATGCGGTGGTGAATGACTATGACGGTCGATTTCAATAAAAATGTTTTAGCCGATTGCCCAAAAGGCTCCCTTGTTGAACAAAAAGCTATTGGCGGTCGAATAATTAACGATAACAAAAACTACATATATAGGCTGTGTATGGGCACAAACAATTATTATATTAGTGTAAAAGGTAAAATATAAAGATAAATACATACTTAACTTTATGCTGGGTAAATATTTTATTGATTATATAGTAAAGGTTACTGAGTTACATTATTTAGGACTGGACTTTATTGGAGAGAATCATAGAAACTAGGATACTAGCTACTGAGTTTTAATTTATCTATTGAATGAAGATCAGTTATGTGTATACATGGTCGCCAATAAGGAGATACTAGATTTTATTCAAAAGAAGGAGATAGAACGGAACATCACGAGGAAAAAAATTAAAATAATGGAATGAAACACGTTGAGTTTACGCAACTGATAATTAAAGCAATTAAAATAAGCTTAAGGCTGACTGAAACAGCATAGATGGAACAAATAGTAAGGAGTATAAATAGTTGACGAAGAAGCTATGTCAAATTCATTAATTTTGACTCCTAGCAACAAGCTATGATAGAAAATAAAGAAATATAGGTATTGCTCCTGCAACGAATTGATTGGTTGAGGTTTAAACAACCCCTTCACCGAAGCCAGTGAGGCTTATTGTGATGCTGGTTGTACTGGGCCGAGATAAAAAGGCTTGTCACGTTTATCAGGCTAAGCAATCCCTTCCCTAACTGTCTTATGAATGTCCTTCCGTGGGTATCGAAGTCGCCAGGTAGCTTGTTAATCTCCAACGAGTTAATGTCGTGCATATACATATAATATGAGGGGGCTGTCCCCTTCATGCAGATATTTTCTTAAAGTGCTTTCCCTGACCCACTATTAAATCAGTCATAAAACTCAACTGATTCCTGATGAGTTTCAGGACCTCCGTAGTCAACATCTGGTTTATGTAGAAAATGAGAATCAGTTCTCTAAACCACCTGAAGATCCCTTATACTATAAGGATTTGAACAAATAATGTTAAAACAGCTATTCTCCGGGCTATATGGCCCTACGAGCGCTGGATTAGGTACATACCAAAATTTGCCGTATTTTGACTAACACTGTTAGACAACAAAATACTTGGTTTGACTGCAAGAAACTACCAGGAAGAAGGAAGTTTTTCTTTAGTTACGATGTCGTTACCTGCAGACCGATTTCGAACCCTTTAGTTCTCGTCAGTACAGGATAAACGAACATACCTGCCTACCGAAACAGCAAATCCTTAAAGCTGAGAATTTACGGTGAGGTAAAATATTTCAACAATGAATGAAGTCTAATTACTTGTCAGGGGTACATGTAAATATGTAAAAAATGAGAATTAGTTCTCTAAACCACCTGAAGATAGCTTATACTATAAGGATTTGAACAAATAATGTTAAAACAGCCATTCTCCGGGCTATATGCCCCGGTAAATTCTACTCTGACTGCTTGAAACTGCTAATGGAAGGCGCTGCCCGTGTCATACTGTTTATGCAGTTCGACATGGTTAGCTTTAAGGATTTGCTGTTTCGGAAGGCAGGTATGTTCGCTTATCCTGTACTGACGAGAACTAAAGAGTTCGAAACCGGTCTGCAGGTAACGACACCCTAACTTAAGGAAAGCTTCCTTTTCCTGGTAGTTTCTTGCGGTCAAACCAAGTATTTTGTTGTCCAACAGTGTTAGTCAAAATTCGGCAAATTTTGGTATGTAATTCAGCGCTCGTAGGGGCATATAGCCCGGAGAATAGCTGTTTCAATATTATTTGTTCAAATTCTTATAGTATAAGGTATCTTCAGGTGGTTTAGATAACTGCTTCTCATTTTTTACATATTTACATGTACCCCTGACAAGTAAGTAGACTGTATTCATTGCTGAAATATCCTGTTTGGTGATCTTAGCATTTGCTTTGCCTTTTCCCTGGAATGCAGTTCCAGTAGGATTGGTCTGGTAGTTCAATCAACCTAGTCATTAGGGTTTTTGGTATTCCAAATGCAGGCTCGGGGCCTGTAAACGGTTTAGCAGATTGTCGTCCTGTTAAGGTATCTGAGACCTCATAACCTTTTATGCCTTTGTGCCCCAACACGCAAGTGTTACTCGATTGTGGTTAGCCAAGGATCAAGGCACTGACGACAGTCCCAGACTAATTTCGAGTTAATCTTATGACATGGATCTGCCGCTAGTCAGTGGCGGTTGGTGAAATTTCAAAGTTGTGTATCTCTGTTCATACTGACAGGACCCGTACCAAATTTAGGGGTTTTAATAGTGAGCCCACTGGGAGTGTTTTGGTAAAGAACAAAAACATTTTGTAATTTGCCAAAAATAGTTAAATTTTTGGTGCGGCCCACCCAAGAAAAAAATGAACACGTCTGGGTATTTGCTTTCTTTTTTTTTAAACAAATTTTACATCATTTTGTCGACAGGTTTTAAATTTTGAGAGAAAAAAATGTGTTAGGAGAAAGTTATAGTCATTTGAATTTTTTGTAAAATTATATTTTAGGCTTCAAAAAATTCAAATGACTATAGCTTTCTACTAACACATTTTTTTCTCTCAAAATTTAAAACCTGTCGACAAAATGATGTAAAATTTGTTTAGAAAAAAAAGAAAGCAAATACCTAGACGTGTTCATTTTTTTCTTGGGTGGGCCGCACCAAAAATTTAACTTTTTTTCGCAAATTACAAAATATTTTTTTTCTTTACCAAACCATTCCCAGTGGGCTCACTATTAAAACCCCTATATTTGGTACGGGTCCTGTAAGTATGAACAGAGATACACAACCATGAAATTTCACCAACCGCCACTGCCGCTAGTACTTTTATGAAAAACAACACACAAGAGAACCAAAATCAAAAAATAATCACAAAGATTTACTTAAGAGGTTTAAGAATAAAACTGGTATAAATCTTTTAATATCCTAATATGAAATGAAATTCGGTTATGGTCCATTTCTTAATCTTAGAATAAGGACGCAGTTTAAAAACTAAATGTTATTAATTTGATTCAAATAAAAAATACAAACGGGTTTTTAACTCATCTAGTAACTTTCTGAAAGTAGTAACATAAAGTTCCACCAAAACTCCGATTAAAATTTAAAGTGATATTCTTAAGTACACAGTGTTTTTCAAAGTTTAACTGAAAAAGTAATTTTCATTGTTCCTTTGTGAAAGTTTCAATCCAAACTTTATTCGTTAACACAAAACTTGTCGCTCTTTTGGTCTTCGCTTGTTTCGCAAACAAAAAGTTAAATTATCCGCTAAATTTTACTTTTACGCCGTTGTGACCAGAGAAAAAATATAATTACAGCCCCACTTAAGGGGATATCCAGGGAAAGTAAAATAAAACCTCTAAAAGATTCGCTTGGTTTTTTCTAGTGTATGGTAGAAATAACACATCCCTTATTTCTACCATATTTATCCCCATATCTCGATTTTGTGATTTTTATTCATATTTAACTTCAACTTTTATTGAATTTTTTGGTTGATGGCCCAAGTTTTATCTCGTTTAAAAAGAATTAAAAAAACATGCATTTTACACTTGTAAGTCATTTTATCCTAGTAGATATTTTGAGTATAGGTCGGTTCAGTTCAAATTCGTGTCTGAATAATCGAACTTGTTGACCAACCAACTAAAAAGCCAGTTTAAGACGCATAAAAGGGGAACTAAGTCATTATCAACAGTATAGTTAACACTCCTTTTATTTGCTCTGGGCCGGATTTTTAGTTGGTCTGTACATTTGTTGTCTATTACATTTGAATTTATTGGCTAACTAAAAGTCTGGTTCAAGACAGACAAAGCAGCACTAAGTGAATGCCGCTTATTAAAAATGTGGTTAGCATATTTATTTC
This sequence comes from Philopedon plagiatum, assembly GCA_963971165.1. Classification (NCBI taxonomy): domain Eukaryota; kingdom Metazoa; phylum Arthropoda; class Insecta; order Coleoptera; family Curculionidae; genus Philopedon; species Philopedon plagiatum. Next base: position 23,485,634 of record OZ020197.1, on the reverse strand, counting down.
CCTTTGAGATATATTCTTAGTTCGCAAATAAACTCGAGTTCGCCTTTAATTTCCAGAATCAAATTTTGTTGGCAAAATAGAAAATCGGCTAAAGACCAAAGCAGTAAATGACGCATATCAAAAGCGTGGTTGATACGATGGAACTTTTTCTTGCTTTGGGGCAGTTTCTTAGTTCGTTAGAATTTTACATAATCGAATTTCTGGGCAAACTTGAAGTTCATTTTATATTTTGCCTCTTTTATCCTCTCTATATTATCTCCTAAGTAACCCCTAATACAAAATTTTACACGGTAGAAAAAAGACTGTATGTATTATTGTTAATAATAAATCATGATAAAGTAGATCTTTCTCATACTATATCATGTATAAAAGCAAGGGAATGTCACAAAATATTTCTTTTAGTTCGGCCAGTTTTAAATAGTTCTAGTTTTTTTAGTCACTCTGAATGTAAAGAGTGCCTAAAGAATGGCAAGGGCCCAGAAATTGCGATAACAGCAGGGCACACGGATCAGAGCTAAAAACAGCCCCCTTTTTAGTTTACGGTCCATCCGCCCTAGTGAAGACATTAAGAACTCCTAACATATTGCTTAGGGTCATTAGATTTATATTTTATTCAAATTCCTATATGTGAAAATCTGCTTGTATATTTATATCTAAGACAAGGTGTGCTCCTATTCCATATAGTCGTTATACCTAAATCCTATACATGTTATTAACTCAGGTGTCCTTGAAAGCTTTATTGTTAGCAATTTTTATGTTTATATTTACCAAACCAAACCCAACCAAAATAAATGTGTTGGTATTTTTTTATTATACTTCCCTGAAAACACCATCTGATAACCTAGAGTAATTTTTTTACGTACATATATTTATTTGTTTTTTTCTTCTTCTGACATTACCTGTCATAAATATATTGTAACCACGATACACTTACAACGGTATGCTACGTATGACGTCACTTCGAGGGAAAACCTTAAATTGACTAGGTGCTTGCACCTGAGCAAATGAAATGTGACAATAATATTTTAATAAACGTCAACTCAACACACTACCCGACAATAAACTGACCTGTACTTAAATACAAGGAGTGCAAGCACCTAGTCAATTTAAGATTTTCCCTCGAAGTGACGTCATAGTGTAGCATACCGTTGTAAGTGTATCGGGATTGTAACTTCGTCACTCACAAAACATTTTACTGAAGTTTCCTTAGTAACGTTTAACAACGTTTGTGTGGCGCTGCCTTTGTGCCTAATAATTGGAATAAGTTGAATTTACCTTTATTTATTTTTGTGTTTGTTATTTTCAGAAAGGTATAATGAAAAATATCGTTCATTACACGTAAATAAACTGCTTTCCCATGTTGCATGAATGGTCGTGCGCGCATGGGAAAAGGCTAGTTTCTGAACTCGTAATGAAATATTATACTATATATAGATTTTGAAACTCTGTTTAATCTATTTTAAGGCTGCAATTGTTTTTCCTTTCTTTCTCAAATTTCAATGCTAAATTCAGCAGAAGCATTTTATTTCCCACCAAATATCCACGGTATACCTACATACATTAATTCATATTAATGCATTATTAAAATTTTTCACAAACAATAACATATTCATAGTTTACTAGCTTCGTCCCGCGACTTCGTCCGTGTGGTATAGGTGATAATAGTGTAGTTTTGATGTCATGATTGTTAATACATGAAACATGAGTTATGTTAGGTTACGTTAGTTATATCTATAGACCGGATTTCAATATTACCTACACGGCGCAAAAATCGGGGTCGGACTCAGGTAACTCATAGAAAAGATAAATGAAATGAATTAATATTAGATTTTGTCAGGTTGTATTTATGAATAATTTAATTTTTTTTCAAACATATACCAACTTCACAAAAGGAAAAGCACTGAAAAGTATGAAATAATATTGTTACGTAATTATTACTACGGTTAATGGTCAACTTAATTTTGTTCATTTTTATGATTTTTTCTTCTTTTTAGTGAACCTATTCTTCCCCCTTCCCATCTTTAAATTTGTAATGCCCATGATATATTAGTTTTTCTGACCTCAATAGCCTCAAAAATTACATATTAGTTAACATTTTTGAAGAAATTCCCGAGGAAATTCCCACCCGCCACTTTTGCCCTTGTAGGTACTTACACCTGGATCTCGTTCTAGGATGGACAAAATGTTCTCCTCATCTTGGACAGTAATTTGTCTTTGAAGTCCTCTGTTTTCACCATGGAGAACAACACTGCCGATATCTAAAATAGGTTGAGAAACGTTCGGCTGGCGTCTATTTGGAAAGCATTCACTGTACAAACATGCTGCCACAACAGAATTTCCTCGAGCTTATGTCGTAATAGTGCCGCACAGTAAACATTTTGAAATTTAAAGTGGAGCATACACCCGTACGATCACGCAGACTTTTCTTACGTACACGCATATCTACACCACCATCGCGCAGTCGGCACAGCATACTCTACCGCTTCACGGGAACGACTGATACTGACGACCTGACGACTGAGGAGGTAATTTTTTAATACGGCATGTAGTTTGTAGGTCAGCGCGGGTCAGACGCTTCAACTGGCTGATTTTTCAAGGGCACGACGTTCTCAGGAGTTTTAGGTGAAACAATTTACTTCAAGGTGATTTTCTTTTTTCTAATAATTAAGGGGTGCATTTCAATTTTTGTTTTGGTATTTTGCTGAGAACAATTTTACCTCCAGCCCAAAAGAGTTTCATAATTATTTTCGTGGTACTTTAACTGAAAACCTTGAACGAGCAATAAAATTTTAAATACAATTTTTAGGCAAACGGTTGGTTTTCGACGACCCTTTGTATATAAGACTTTTTTCTTTTACTGTGACCATAGTTTCACACCTTAAAACACTCATACCCCTTTCACCCTATATGGAGATTATATTGCGTTTTAGCGCCAACCGTTTTAGCAACCGTTTCCGTTGTTAATAATGCAAACTCGCGAATATACATACGTACGATTTTCTATGTAGTAGTTAAGCTAAGACAGATACATTATGCTCAACACTGACAATTTCCAGCTATTTGCTCTCAAGAACAGGGATATATGTATATCGTGATAATATAATCATTCAAACCGGGGTAACATGCTGACGGGTAGTTTGTAACATGAAGGGAACGCTAAATAAATATTGACTTCTCAACCTGCATAGCGGAGTTTAAAATTATAAGGGAGATAATGTGTGTATTGCCGAGAAAGTGACATAGATATATGACTTAATATTTAAACAATCATTACACATATATACATAAGCGAAAATGCAAATATTAAATATTACCTATTTAACATTTAAAAATTAGGGGAAATGTGCCTGAGATGGCATATTTTTTTAGGATGAAATATTTTTCCTATTATGGGGTTATGCCTAGAAGTTGGGTCGAAAAAATCGATTTCGTTTTATTGCATTTTCTTAAAGTTTTTAATTCCAAGAATGTCTGAACAAAAATTCATAAGAATCGGAGCATTATTTTTTTCTATTTCTAGCCTTTCTGTAAGAAGGCGAAAAATCTTGGTGTAATTTTGGATACTGATCTTAGGTTCAACGATTATATTAAGACTACTTCAGCGATCATATTCTGCACTTAAACTTATTTATGCCAGCTGCAAGTCACTTTCCATAAAATTGCGTAAAGCACTTTGTGAATCCTTGGCATTATCCAGATTTAATTATTGTGATTATGTTTATGGCTTCTGCCTTGGTAGCTTGGACAAGCTCAGAATACAGAAGGTGCAAAATGCCTGTTCTCGTTTGATAAATAACTTAAGTAAGCATGATTATGTGTCTCACACGTTTCGGGAACTGAATTGGTTGCGAATCGAGAACCGTATAATTCACCATGGAAGAAATTGCCTCCAGATGTTTTCCCTTCCCGTGCCAACCTCCAATCCTTCAAATCCCATGTCCATAGACTACATTTCCCTTCTCTTCAGACGCCCACGGTACGTTAGTACTTAGGCTTCAAGTCTACGTGGGATGTCTTAGATAAAAAAATCCATTTGGCCAACTTCGTTTTTAATTTGTTTTCACAGATAATGCACCCTCTCTTATAAGGAATAGACTTGTGATCTTCTGTACATACAGAATATACCTACATACCTTAGCAAACACGAGTAATCGTTTTATTTCAGGGCAACTTATTTTAGTATTGTGATAAATAATACAATGATTTGCAATACCCTCCAACTCCCAACCCCCAATCCTTTAAATCCCATGTCAATAGATTACATTTTCCCGCTCTTCAGACGCTCACGGTACGTTAATACTTAGGCTTGAAGTCTACGTGGCCTGTTTCAGATAAAAAAAAATGTGATTGTGTTCGTCAAATTGTACTAACAGCAACATAGGCTTTTTGATATCACGTATCAGCAAGCTTTTTGGCGAGTATGTAACATGAAAGATTTTGGTCATCCAATATATTATGATTTATAAAAATGAAAAATTGGTTTTACAAAGTTAATTTAACACAAATTTCAAAGTCATGCAGGAACCCTCACAGCATTTTTAATGGGATTGGTAAAATAAATTTTATTTTATGAACATGGTTTATACTTTTTCTCTACTTGGGTGGGTTTAATTAGCAAAAGGCAGCCCCACTGAATAATAAATTCGTTCATACTAACTATCATACCTGAGCAAACTAGAGCAAACAAAATTGCCAATTAAATTAACACAGGGCTAAAAACAAGATCTAGGGTCAAGTCAGGGTATGACCTTTTAAGACCTGAATGGCCTCATTTATTTACAATAGAAGGTTAATACAATAATCATTTTCTCTAGTATCCTCTAACAATAATGTTTCAGATATCTTTATCTAAATAATTGTAATGTTCACACTAATATCCTTTCATAGTGAAAGCAATTAAGCAGTACGCATTGGAGTCGTTAAAATAGATATACATATATATCGCTGGGCGAAATCTCGTTTAAACCGGCAAAATCTATTTGACTGTGAATTGGGGAGGATTATTTCCCGAAGGTTTACGCTCTACACGTTGAGCCTTAAATTATAGCTTTAATTCTGACTGCGACTTTAAGTTGCAAACACCAAAAGTTAATTGTTTTAATTATACCTTCTGTTCAATTTTTCATTAAATAATTTTTTGTTCAAAAAAATAAACAGATTTCACGAGAGAAACAGCACTAATAAGTATGAAATAATATTTTTACGTATATAATATAACTGTGGTTACTGGTAAACTTAATTTTGCTCAAAGTTAGGTAACTTGTACACCGAAGTTCTGAACTCCGAAGTCGGCGCAATTTTATAGTATAATAGGAATCCTTAATGATAATACAATAATTAATTGTTAATAAATAATAATATTTTTAGCTATTTATTACTGAGCCTAATGGTCAACCTAATTGCGTTCGACTTTTAGTAATTTGTAGACAAAAGTACGTACTTTCGACAATAGTAGAACTAAATTCATTATAGCAACCCATTTCCAGATGAAAATCGTTTGGAAACCAAGCCAATCGCTGAAACATCAGAATAATTAATAAGTTTTTAATGAGAACTTACTAACAATGCAGGATAAAATACCGGGAGTTTCGTAAAAAATTTTTAAGGACGTTCTTCTCTGCAGTCATGTCGCTTTTATTTCTGTGAAGATAAGGTGGTCTTGAAATCAAACGCCCCATTTATAAATCCAAGAAAATATATTTTCATTTAGATGGCTGCTTCTGTTTAAATCATGGATTTATTAGGACTGGATACGGGATGATTTAACATTATTTGAAGCCAAAACAAACCATTCTAAACGACACTGTAAACACAATTTGTAAACATTGGCCACATCTTATTTTACCTTGTATTTTTGTACAAACAATACGTTAGAAGTATCACAAGATTTACTAAAAGTAATAAAAGCCCTAATATATTTTATTTTCTGCTAAATAATAATAAATTTAAGTTAAAAAGGTTTTATTATTTATAGGTTATGTTATTTCTAAAGGTATTTATTTAAAGTCGCTCCGAGTCATTTATAAATCTATAAGTCGCACTTTTTCTTTTCTAGTTCATTAGACAAAGACGTACGTGTAACCGAGTGTTCAGACCGAGGTTCAGCCGTTTTCCTAAACAACCAGCAGAGACTGCAACACTTCTGAGCTCCAACACTCCAATGCTATTTTATCTCTTTCTATTACCATTCTTGATTCAATTACGTATTTCCTTAAAGTTCGTAAACTCTACCACTACGGTCAATGTTTTCATAACAAATAACAAATATAATAAGGCTTCACGTTCGATACGCTCACAGTATACGGACATCGAATCCTTCTTAATAATAAATCCATGGTTTAAATCGATGACTAACTTACTTGTATTAAGATATTATAGTGAATTGAGATAAAGAATTAAAAGGGTTTTGTTTCTAACACTATTCTCTTATTAGGAAAAAATATGGTTAGACATGAGTTTCTCAATTTAAAGAAATGTTTTTTTTTCAAGTACATCAAAGACAATATTTACTTATTTTAAAGTAATGCCTTTTAACTTAAGAGTTTCAACAAACCTTTGAGGACTAATTACATTTAGCCAGTAAGGAACTGATCATGATGATAATCCACTACCGCCATCTCATCGTTGATATATATTTTGCCACTATCAGGATTGATTGTTGCAATAATACAGCACATGAAAAAACAAATATTGTTCATTTGTAGTTTTCGTGGCATATTTATTACGAAATATAAGTACAGATTGCATCGGACAGATTTTAATTTTTTGGTAATTCTTACCATTTAAAAAAAATTAAATAAACATTTTAATGGTGGGTAGAGATGAGTAGTTAGGTACACTTCGGCGATGAAATTAGCCAAAGAATGTTATGAACACAGAACAGACACACCATTACACCCCCTTGATCAATCGCTTGTTAAGGCGTCTGTTAAATTTATAATAATGTTAATTGGCGAGCACTCTGTTTTCAAATCAAATTATTTTAAATTTAAAATAGCATTTTCTTCAGAAGCAGTGAGCAAAAACTGCTTGCTTAGGAGGTATTAGGGATATTCAAAAAAAAAAATAAGACATGTAGATATTCCTTTATACAGAATACAGAAAGTTCAAATGTGTCCCCTAATGAATGGATATGTAAAACATAACGAAATTTATGTAAGAAAATAAGAGACCAGAAAATCTGATTTACGCACCTTAATTATATATATTTTTAGCAGTAATCCCTCATTGTGAGTTATTAAAATGTTGTATGTCTGTAATATGATAATAATCTATTGCCTTAAATATAAATATTTATTCAATTTAATGGTAAGTAATTATCTCATATTTAAATATTCCTTTATTTCTAAGTAAATAAAAATAGAATCATAACTTAACATACATTTTTCCTGTCAAAATGTAAATGGCGTCGTGTGTCGGTTCTGAGTTCATGAACTTTATTAGCTAACTTCAGCGCCGAAGTGTATCTAATGTACTAATGACTTATCTTCCCTTATTGTTAAATTATTTATTTAATTCTCAAAAAAAAAATGGCAAAGAATTAACAAAAAAATAAAAATTCGTTTCACATCTTTCTACTGATGAGAGTAAAAAATGAGAGTAAAAAAATTAGAAAACAAATTTTGCATTCAAATTGGCCGCAACTGACCGCAAATTGGATGCAAATTGGTCGCAACAGCGTATAAGACCGCCTTTATAGTTCTCCATGGCATGCTTAGATAATATCATTGAGATTTTGTGGTATAATAATTATCTCAAACCTATTATGTGATGTAATGAGTTCACTACAGAGCGTAATGTAATGAGAATGCCTACTCATCAAGAATTGGGGAAATAATAAATATATTATTATATGGTTGTAGATAATAGTATACTACTTAAGGGAAGTGTAAAGGTGGCAATTATTCATGGCAATAAAGTTTACGACACAAGTCAAATTTAAGCTAAGTAATTTATCTAAATGAGTAATAGACATAGCACGCGACTTGAATTGAATAGATATTTTATCTGCAACTACTTTAGTTCGCTTGTAGACTAGTGTGTAAGTCTTCCAATACTTTGGATTTTTCTTTTGCAATAAAGGCTGTTTTTATGAATACATTACCTATATATAGTCGTACATTTTCTGTTCTTCATGTAAAGTGTTATTAAAATTTTGGTTAGTGTTAGTTTTATTATGTTACATTTAGCGAACAAAGTGAAAAACGTATACAGAAATTCCAAGCTATAACGACTTAAGACGGCTACACACGATGCGGCAGATCTGTCAGTTGAGAATGAACAATCTTACTGAAGGCCTGCCGCCAATCAAACCCTCCAAACATGTAGGTGAATCTAGCAAATCTCTCAGTCTCAGCTATGGCGTCTATTATTAATGATTAGCTTGCGCCCGCGACTTCATCCGCGGTGTAACAATTTTACTCCATTACAAACCTTGAACCCCCATTTCACCCCCTAGGGGTTGATTTATTAAAGACAGTAAAACACGAGTTTAAACATTTATTTTTTAGAGTACTTCTATGAAGTTTCGTGTTAATACGACCATTTAATATTTTTTCTCCATACAAAGTTTGAAACCCGGTTTTACCCTTTTATGGGTTGACTTTTAAAAAACCCTTCCTTAGTGCATGCCTACGTAATATAAGGAACCTCTGTGGGGATTTGTCGGGACTGAATTTTTACCGGGATCCCGGGATCTCGAGTTCTAATATTATGTATGAAATTGCTGTTTTATGGTACTAGAATATCCATATCCAAGTATGTTTGGAGCTATTTCTGCGCAGGAAGGGCCTCTACTAGTCAGGACGCATCTCCCGAATATCTCATGCAACTTTAGTGATATAACAATTTAATTCTTTCTTATTTTGAAAGACTCTTATTTAGAAGTCGAAATTGGATTAAGAAATTAACGAAACTATTGCGCTCCTAACGTTAAATTAAACACGTCATAGCTGTCAGCATTTGTCATTAATGCTGTCTAGGTGCTCGCAGGAAAATAACATGCTATGATAGTAAAACCCTACGTGATTTATTAAACCAATTTTAAAATTATAAATTGCAGAAAAATAAGTTCAAATATGTAGTAAACAAGCGAGAAAACTCGACAAAAGCTGTTATCTACAAACAGAGTTAAGATATATTGTATTTGCCAGAACTGTTGGTAATGCCATATAAAGAAAAGTTCTAAGGTTATAAACCGCAAAGTCAAGTTTTTCGCCTTCTGCAAATATGTAGGCTTTTACTTACCTTCTGATATGTTTCGGTTTTCAAAGAAAACAGACATTACTTTCTTTAAGATAATTTGCATGCAACATTGTTCAATAAAAACAAATTTATGGCTCGTAATTTGCAACATAATACTTCTTTAGTAGTGTATACAAGCTAGAATGTTACTAAATCACCTAATTTTGATATCACGCTCAAAGTCAAAACTAAATTTATTTATAGCGTATTGTAGGGTTATATCTTAGGGTTAAGTTACATCTTTATTAAAATACGTTGACAACACGCAAGCTATATACTAACTAGTCACAGTCACGTATAAAAAACATTTTTCACACCAGACTAATTTATAGTGAGGTAAATAAGGAGCAGAACATAGGTCTTTTATTAGGAAAACAAATTGATAAAAATTTATTTTCTACAAATGGTTGCATGTCGAGATATACTGTAGTGCCTATGAAAGGTGAGTCAGAAGAAGACTGTCAACATTATCGGGTGTCTTCTTTTATTTGCTGGTTTTCAGCATAAAATAAACAGAAACAATTCGCAAAGTATAAAATTTTATAGGCAACTAGTGTTTGACCCAACCTGTCTCCAACTAGAATAGGAGATAACTCTTTTGAGATTTTAACTGATTATTATGAATAAGAGTACCTTAGCCTTATTAGTGGTAGGCAATCGTGTTATTTTAAAAATCGGTATATCAGATTATGAATTATTTTCACAATTGCATCATATTTTGAATTATATTGACTATATCGTGCTGCCACTTATAATTTATATTAGGCGGAGTTTACGATAACCGATGTTTCCTCGCTTGTCGGTACGTTATTCATAATTTAAAATTTTGCTGCTGCGAAGAGTGAATCTCGTGGTCTCCTATTCTAGCCGCTTTTAGTTGTTTGTATTAGGGCTGAAAAATTCACCCAAAAAAATTTAAAAGCTATGTTTTTTTTCTATTTACTTCTGCGTATATAATAGTAGATATCATTATTTAAAAAAGATCCATTTGAGTTTCTATTTAATCTGAATTTAATTCACTTCATGGGAACGCTTTAAAATTTTACTCCTTAATAGGTATGTATTTAGTACGAACCTAATCGCATGGACACCCAAAAAGTGTTAGATATTTCGTTGCAATCCCCTTTTCTTGAGAAATATTTTTCTTTACTGCAACATCTAGAACTTCGTACTGTGTATATGTCATACTTTTTGTTTTTCATAATATTTTTTTTATATGTTCTCATAGCCCACGAAGACCGAAGTCTAAGTACTATTTACCGTGGGTGTACTGAGGAAATCCGACTCACACATCCAGGGTTGGAAACATCCGTAGGGGCTTCACCAGCCCTTTTGAGAAGATGTGAGGGGTGGTACCACCTCGGTCGAGGAAGGAATCCTCTACCACCTTCCAACCGGTATAAGGTAAAGTGCCCTATTGGTGACCGACTAATACAGAGAAAAGCTTAGTTTCTCCTGCTCGTTGCCAACACTTATTATTTGAACAAAAAATATTTTCGACTAACTTATTATTTATAATTTTCTAAATATTCATTGAAATGAACTAAAAACTGTTTAAATTTAATAAAAATTATTAACCTAAGGAAAGCAGCTTGTACCAATTACTGGCCAGCAAAAAATACCTTTGAGCTAATTAGTGACCGTTGCATTCACTAAATAGTGCTCACATGTATATAAGAACAGAAAATATAATTTAGCTTGGATTTATAGCAGAAATAAGTAAAAACATATATTTACTAAAATGATGCAGTACTAGCAGTAAGTACACAGAAAAAACTGCTATGCTATTTTCAATAATAGTATTATTTTTGACCATTATCACATAAGTTATATTAAAGTTATTATTGTCTCAACAAAACATTATTCAAGTAATCCAAAAAAAAATATTTCTCTAAATATAGACTTATTATTGAAGTTCAAAAGAATTTTTACTTCTTTGAAAACTATATTATCGTATTTTAAATGACCAAAATATTATTGGAAACCAATAAATTTCTATTATGCCTTAGAGTATAGAATTCTCAGAGCCAAAAAATTAAACTGATGAGAATGCTTTAATTTAATTGGGCGAAAAATAGCTGGCGGTGTGTTTCAAATATACAATATATTTTATTAAAGGAACTACAGTTTAAATAGACAATCTAAAAATTAAATCAATAATCCAAATATCATCTCAATTAAACACTCCAATAAAACATATAAGGTATTAGCGAAATAATACAAAATATTAATTCAATGGGTTCAGTTGTTGGCTGAAATATTCCTCCTATTGCTCGCGGACACCCTTCGGGGAGGTTAGAATTGTCCTGTTGGTATTTGTTCGTTGACTACTCCTTTAAGCTTCCAGCCTGTTTGTTTATTGCGATAAAGGAACGCAAATAATAGATCTTAAAAAGCTTTGCAATAATAAGTATGTTGTATTATGAACGTAGAAATATTACATTAACACAAAAATATATTTTTAATAACAGCTAAAAATCAATCTTGGATCAAAAGAGAACCAAGCTATGATCGACATGTAGACCATATACTGACTGAGCTTTTATAATTCAAATCGAATGTTTTCTTTGAGAAACATGTGGGTCATAATTAGGTCCAAGAAAAGTTTGAAGTGTTATTATCTATATTGTAAACTAAATTTTATTATGACTTTAACAGAAATACGAAAAGCTGAATCAAAAAACTTTTCTTCAAAAGCCAGTAATTGGTTCAGCCTATAGTTTTTTAACTAAGGGAACCATATTTTGATCGACATGTAGGCCGTGTTCTGACCGAGCTTTTAGGGTTCAAATCAAATGTTTTCTTTGAGAAACATCTCAGTCACAATTTGGTCCAAGTAAAGTTTGATCAGGTTAGGTTGGGTTTGCTTGGGTCTGCTTGGTTGGGTTGGGTTTGAAAAACTGAAAATAACTGACAAATTTTTGACAAATATCATAGGTATTTCCTTATTGAATCATTTTTAATAACAAAAACTACAAGAAACACCACTTGCCTTCTTGCTATATGTCACTAACACAACGCACACGTCTCAACAGTCCAGACACAATCAACAGACTGAAGATGCTGTGGCCCTCTAAATGGTTATTTAAATTTTTTTAGCGCATAATTTGAATAAGTTATAAAAATTATCGGTCTTTGAGATGGAGTAGTTGCAAACGAAATATGGTATTCCCGGCCCTTATAATATTGTAATAATTGGCTCACGGTCAGTAATCGGGTACTTTATCTTACTGCATTATTTTCTCTAACAATTAGTTTTTATTTTAAATATAATTTTTTTTACTGGAACTGTGTTCATTAAAACTGTCTGAAATTTTGCCAGGTCGTTCTTTAAATCGATTTTTTCATTTTTATATTATTAAAAGCTTATTTTTCTATATTTACGATTTCCCGAAATCTAAATAAGTGAACCTTTTTCAATTTTTCATAGTTACAGCTTTACCATAATTTTTCGCTTTTAATCTTTTCCAACCTACCTTTTTTATAATATACAAGTTTAAAATGTGAGTTAACTTTTTGTTGTTGATTGTATGTTTGTATTTCTTCGCCAAACAAAAAACACCCAAAACGGTTGTATTAAAAGCAGTTTACTTAGTTTATAAAGATTGTTGATGGCCTAAATTTACCAAGTTCATTTTTTTGCATTTATGTCACGCGTTGTAAAGTTAAATTTAAATTTTAGAAATTGACTTAGAAAGACGAAATGGGCTAAAATGACAAAAGCTATCAAAAATTGCTGGAAAAAGTTTCAGTAATGGGAAACGGAAAGTAGAATAATGTAATTAGTGATGGGCTTCCCTCGAGGCTCCTCCCTACCCACTCTCAAGGCCCTATTCAGCCTAAATTTATTTAAATTAGTTTTATGAATGAATGTTCGATTCGCTCTTATGTCTCAGTAAAAACAGAGACTAACTGTTTGAGTTCTCTTAACAACAAAGTTTAAGTAATAATAAAATTGTATTTGCAAGTTTTGTGTTATCGTATAATGAATAAATCTAGTCTAAGCTTTTTTTGTTTTGTTTATTTAGGGATAATCTTTTAACTTTTAATAAAAAAAATCCATTTCTTCTAGTATTTGTACTAGATACAACCATTCAAATTACTAAAAGTTGTCTAACATGCAGCTATGTAGAGGAATGACGACATAATCCCTTAAGAATCTGTATAAAATTGATTAGATGATCTGCGCAGATAATAATGGGTTCTTAAGGATCATTTCAAAATTTTTTGAGAAAGTAGACAATAGGCTAATGGCCCGAAAATTAGCGAACTTATTAGAATCACACTTCTTATACACAAGAGTAACCGTTGCCAGCTTCATCGAACCAGGAAATACGCCCTTCTGAGTGGATAAATTTATAAGAAAGGCCAAAATATTACAGAAATAGTATCTACATTTCTTCAACAAGTTATTGGAGACGCCATCATTAGCCTCCGAATTAGAGCCCTTTAATCTTCCAATCAGCCCTACAATATCAGGTGCCACTACAGGAGACAAAAACATTGTATTCGGTCATAAAGGTACATTACGCTCTAAAAATGTATAATCTGCTATGCCGCCAAGAGATGGGGTTGTAAAAAGGGTATCAAAGCGATCCGCGGCAATTGCATCATCAATTTGGTTAACATATTCAAAAATGTTAACCTCCTTTTGATTTCCGTTATTTTTTTGTAGATTATTTATATTTTGCAACATAGCTTTTGGTTTATTTCGACAGTTTACTATCTTATAATCATTCATCGGTCTGTAATAAAGTTTGAGTTTTTCACAATAAGTTTGAGTTAGGCATTTACTTAGTTCCTTATATTTGGGATCAAATCTTTATTACACGAAGTAGTTTTATCTTTCAATCTATTTAACTCAGGAGGCAAAGCAGATCCCCTCCTTAGAAACTTGTTTACCTTTTTTCAGAGGAGAACACCGGTCGTAGTAGTAAAAAACTATTCCTAAGAACTTATCAAAGCAAGCTTCCGTCGTAGTCTGAGCATACACCTCATGCCCGTCCTCATTTTTTATATCATTTAAAAATCTGTTAGTGTCGTCAGCATTAAAGTTCCCCTTGTAAATAAAATTTATTTTTTTGTTTTAAGTGCTTCCACTGCAACGTCTATGCAAAGAAGCTGAGAACAGAGCTTAGATAAGGTTTACCTGTATCTATCAAAATATTATCAATACACGTACTTGAAACAGCAAAAATCCTTGTAGGTATCTTTATTGTTGGCTGAATATTAAACGAAGCCAATATATCCACAAAAAAGCATAAGTATAAGAACTTTGAACCAAGAAATCCAAATTAAAGTCACCTCCAAGAATTATAGATATGCCACACTTGGACACACATGCCAACAAGTCATTAAACAGTAAAAAAACCTGTTATAATCACCTTTATGAGGTCTATAAATAACAAGTAGTACAATTCTTAAAGCATCCAACTTTACGCATGAGCATTCCAGAACACCCTAAAAACCGAATTTTGTTACATCATATAGAGAAAAATAATTTAAAAATGCACCATGTTTATAAATAGCAACACCCCCATGTTTAGATGGCGAACGGCAGTAACCGAAGGTGAAATTTTGCAATTTAATTTCTTCAAGCTGTTCATAAGACTGCCAATGATCAGTCAATAGCAAACAATGGCATTATATCAAACAGTGAATTTTCCAGAACTAAAATCTTATTACCTAGACACTGACAGCCAGATTCTCCAGCGCTAGTCCGGTTTAATTTGACAACCAAAAGTTTTAAACAGACAAGTGTAAGAATAAGACAACTAAGTTTTATACTTGAATTTATTTATGAGCTTTTTCGAAAACTTATAAGGAAAAGGGCAATTTTAGTAAGTACTTTCGACAATAATAGAACTAAATTCATTACAGAAACTCGTTCCAAGATGAAAATCATTTGAAAACCAAGCAAATCTCTGAAATATCAGAATAATTCATGTTTTTAATGACGATTTATTAACAATGACAGGACAAAACCCTGTGAAAACATAACTGATTAATTATAAGGTCTTAATTTAAATCAGTACTAAATCTTAAGGTGGTTTCTGGACACGCTGTATTTACGACTATTAGTAAGTAAATTGATTGATTTCTATTAAATCATTTCACCTGATAAAAATCAGTGTCTGCGAACATAAGTAGCTTCTGTTGCCTTCACAATTTCTTAAACTTAAGCTGTTCCGTTGAATCCACTAAATCCAGTTTCATGCCAATCAAATTAGTCGGGTTAAAAGAGTGGGCGAAAATAAATCACTGATTAGAGCATCCACTGCACACTATTTTAAACTTCCTGAATGTGTTGGGAAGGTAAAGAACGAGTTCACCAAATATATGTAGCATATAAAGCAAATTTAAAAGTATCATATGAAATAAATTTAACAAAAAATTTGTTTCATCAAAGGTTGTTTGATATAATAGCAAGTCGGTAACATGTGTAATAACTAAGGCCGCCAGTTCGGTTACATTCCATATCATATCAGAATAAGTCATAAGTTTTTAATGACGACTTATTACCAATGACAGGAGGAAACATAACTGATCAACTATAAGATCTCAATTTAAACCAGTTCTAAATCTTAAAGCAAATCTGAACGCAAATGTTTAAACAATAGCAACTAAGCATGTAAATTAAAAAATTTTAGGGTGCTTTTGGACAATAATACCTTAAAATTGATTATTGACCAGATATGACACATGGTAAAACAAGAAACATAAGTTCTTTAAATTATCTGATATGGTCCAACCAAGGTATTTAATTTTTTCATTCAAACGTTATGCATTTCGAAGTTAACACAAAACTTCTTTAATCAAGAAGAATCAGTTTTGAAATAAACTTACAACTTAATTAATTAGTATGTGACGTGCTCATATATTTCTTCTATTTGGATTACGAAGTGTGAGTTAACAACACACAAATTACGAATAACTGGATATTCACCCACCTAAGGAGAGAAGGATCACAGTGTCGGTATAGAGCTAAGACGGAATTTATATAGTGAACTAAATTTCCAATTAAATAAAAAAAGAATGGCTTGTAGATACAAAAACGAAATTTTTTATAATTCTAAAATCTAAAGGTATTTTGAAAAAAATATACTTACAAAGTTTGAAATAACTACGCTTTCTTTGAAGTTACTGGATTAAACAGTTTACCGAATACGTAACAGGCACTTGGTTTATACCTTGTTATATTAGGTATATAACGTATATTCAGTGAAAAAAAGGGCATGAAAAATTGTTAAAATACTTATAACATATTCTATGCAAATATAAAACGTGTACACTTTGTCTGTAAATAAAACCCAGTTAAAATCTTTAAAACAATTTAAAAAAAACGACTCTCAAAAAAATGAAAATTCACGTAAACAAATAAAACTTGAAAAACTGTGCCCTTATCGACACTTGCCGGTCTTTTAGGCGGCACTAAGAGCACTCGAGCGGGCGTACACCCGGTTCCTGTCTCATTAAAATGCCCGAATCGAGCTGGAGGCTAAAGCTGCAAAGGTTTTTGATGCTGGGTCTCTCAAGAGAAATAAAATTGTCTTACTCGGAAAGAAATTCTGTTTTAACGTTTCACATTTGGAGAAATGCTTTTAATTTTTATAATGACATTCAGTTCGAAAATTTTTATTTTTTTGTTACGATGACCAGGGGGCAGAATACTTGTGCCCATTTCTGAACGGTAACACTTTTTAGGGCCCAGTTTTAAAGCTATTACATTATAGTTTGTCAGAATTTAAGTATTTGATAAATTTCACTAGTTTACAAGAAAAATGTACCTAGCGAAATAAGTGTTTTTTAACCTAGTTCGAGGTCGCTGAAAACGAAAATGACAATCATTTATTTTTTTCAAAGAAGCGTTTGCGAAATATTCGCAAAAAACGTGTTTTTTGGCTCTTTTTCCAGTTATGGTCCAACATCTCGAGAACGGTAGACGTATGTAATCGACCTACAATGTACACACATCTCGAGGTACGCTTCTTTTTTCACATCAAGAGTAATTTTGAGTCAACCGGAAAAGCATTTTTTGAGTTACAGCTACTGAAAGTTGAAAAAATCTGCATTTTTTGAGCTTTTTTGAAAATTGCACATTTTTGTTTGTTTTATTTAGTTATTTATAGGAATTTTTTTTCATGTTTTTTGAATTGCATATGAAAGATTATTTCGTCACGAAAATATATTACCCAAGTTTGTTCAAATCGGTTGTAAAATGTGAAAGATATTACTGATCAAGTGAAGCCATGAACTGCCCAGAAGTCCGAATAAATTAGGTGAACTTTGCTCACGTAATTAAGATAGTAAAGCACAACGTACTCATTTGAAACTACCACATTCTATGTTTTTAAGGGTGCTCTACAAGATGAAGTGGTTAAAATTTCGATTTGTTAACCAGGAAATTACATATGGCGGCCTTTGTGCGAAAAAATACACTGAAAAATCGAAGAAATTGATGCCAGATTCGTAATAAGCGACCCCAAGAGTCATAATACATTCTAAAAATTGTTTATTACTTCATAGAAAGAAAACGACATCTTAAATATTTTTTTCTTTAACTAAATATTACACTAAACTACGCAACATTGTCTCAATCTAAAGATGTTCAGGTTTACTCAGGTTTCGCGGATCACAATGATAAGATATCGAATTTGTAACACCCTGCTATTTTTGGTTATGGTAATTTTTTATTTCAAATAATAATATCGTTTGATTTAAAACACAAATAAATTTTGTTTCCAATCGAAAAAATGCTTGATTCAAAATCCACTCGTTTGTTCCATTAATATAGTTATACGGTTAAACTAATAGTCTAAAAATAATTGAACCGATTTTTCCAATATTTATAATAAACAAAAAATTTGTTTACATTAATGTTCACGAACTTTCATTTCATGTGCAAAAGTTGTTGATTAAATTCTTAATATAAGTATGGTGAATATACTAAACTATTAAACCAACAACAATTCAATATCAAAACCATCATAAAAAAATGTTGTTCTAATATATAAATGTATTTGAAACAATGTTACCATATATATTCAAATACTACCTTATTTTATTTTAACTAATGAACTATATTCTTTATCTCAATATTTTTAGAATGTTAAGTTAACATTTTTAAAATGTTAGATTAACCATGTTTGGCACATCTTTAGAACTACCTTTATTTTGTTGAATAGGCAGTTTTTGGTTGTCAAATCAATCAGTATAATTTAACATTTTCTGGTGTTTCATTCAACTCCCAAAAAGCAAGTAATTAAAAGTATTTAAAGTGCAAAAACTGTTGAATGAAACATATATAGCTTGACTCAACAGTTTCTTTTTCTCGGTGCAGTTTGCACAAATAACTCCGGACTAAATTACAATAATCTGACAAAAACTAGTCTCATATAAATTGGCCTATTTCTACTAAAATAAAAAGTAGCTTAAGTTAAAATGTGACTTCGAATCGTTACAACACAAATCTAAAATATAAAATATATTTTTTTTAAATCTCACTAAAGTCTTTTCGCTCAAGTTTAATAGTTTAGTAAAGCTACATTTGATTCCAATTGGAATATTAACTTTTGCAAAGTTGTGAGAACTGCTATATAACCTAAATATGTTTTAAAATAGTCCTAATATATAAATTTATAAAACTTCCCTTGATAGAAGAATTATTACGTTAGGCAAGTTTAACTTCAGTGGCTAATTTCACTTATAATTAAGTAGAAATTAACCTCTGTCTATTAGGCTTTAGGAAACAAACCAAAATTTAAATTTTTAACCAGTAAAATCCAATATTTTCCGATAATTCGTAATGGGCGTGGTGTCTGCGTTTGCCCTTCGGGACTGGAAATTGCGTTACGCCTACCTTTTAGAATTTCTATATCGTTATGGTTAAAGTAATTTTTGATATAAAATACACACAGGGGAACAAGTGAATATACTCCATTTTGCACAGTATTAAGATTAAACATGCCCGCATGAACTTATACGATAATGTATTATTAATTGAATTTGTTAAATAATTTTATTAATGTTAATAATATATAATTGCAAATTTGATGATTTTGTGTATGATAAATTAATCATATAAACTTTGATTTTGCTTACTCACTGGCAAAATATAGGTTCTTTTCAGCGCTCTGCGACTGAAACAGACAAGATTCAAATTCCATTGAAAGTGGTTATTGAAACCTGTCAAACATAGAAGAAAAGTCATTCGAAGTTTGCAAGAAACTTCTTTATGGATGGGTCAAAAATGGAAGGAAAACTCGGATTCGGGATATACGGGCCAAAATTCGGACTCTCAAGGTCCCTCGACAGCAGTCCCATAACTTTTCAAGCAGAACTATATGCAATGACTTTATGTGCTCAGAAGTGCCTAACAAGGGGCCTCCTAGGGAGTCACATCTATATCATGCCAGGCAGCAGTAAAATCACTGAAATCAGTTTTCGTTATATCTATGCTAGTATGGGATTGCTATCAATTCCTGAAACAACTAGCAACAACAAGGTTATATTGATGTGGGTGCCAGAGCACGAAGACAGTAGGCAATGAGGCAGCTAAAATTCTCGCGAAAGAGGGTGTCATGACTACATTTTACGGACCTGGACCATTCTTTAGAGGGACAAAAAGCCATATCTTAGAGGATGTTCACAAATGAAGAAATTTTTACAAAAATACTGCCATCACAGAGTACCAGACAAATCTACTCTTCGTAAAACTTATGTGGATAATATATACCTACTCAAAAACTGCTGGCAAAATACGTCACAATATTGAAGGAAAAAAGTTGTGGTTTAGCATCGATGAAACCACCGACATCAAGGGCCGATATGTTGCTAATATTATAGTTGGGCCTTTAAATCCTATAGAAGGGGAAAGTAGGTAACCGTAAACTTCAGGCTAAAACCAATAGTGAGATAATAACTCAAGCTGCAGTAGAAAGTATCAGGCTGCTCTTTCCACATACGAATATTACTGAAAACGTTGTTTTGCTGCTTTCGGATAGTGCGGCATATATGCTAAAAGCAGGAAGACAGTTAAAAGAACATTTTCCAAATTTGATTCACTTTACTCAGCTCTTGCCTTGCATAAAATATGTGAACTGATATGTGACTTCTATCCAGTTATGGATACTTTGGTTAATGAGGTAGAAAACGTTTTTCTTAAATCACCAGTGCGAATAAACAAATTTAAAGAAATGTGTCCCAATGTCCTATTGCCCCCACAACCTGTTATTATAGTTAAAAATGCTATTGTAAGTCTAAAAGATAACGCTTTGTATATAACAAGAGGTAAAGAAGTTATAAGTGCACTGACGCTGAAAAATGATTTAAAGTTTATTTCTGAAAATTTTGGATGCCTTCCAAGTGTAATTGAACAGTTGCAGACACAAAACATTCCCCTTTTGACTTCTTTTAATTTATTTCAGACAACCATAGACAAGCTCAAAGCATGTCCTACCGAAATTGATGAAAAATTAGAAGTGTATATACCAAAAATCTTAGAAAAAATCCAGGATTTTCAGAAATAACAAATTTTTTGAAACATTGAAAACCAAAAATAGTGACTTGTATAATCATTTCCGTTTCCCTCCTGTTACAAGTTGTGATGTCGAAAGCGGCTTTTCTAGACTTCGAGATATTCTTAATTATAAACGAATGCGTTTTACTGAAGCGAACATTGAATAAATGTCAATTGTATCATGTAATGCCAATAAATTGTAATAAAGTCTAGATTTGATTTCATTTTACATTTATTACTCAAAAATATTTTCACGCCGCGCCGCCCATGGCCTTGCGACGAGCTCGTATGATTTATCCGTTCCTTACTAAAGAGTTAACAGAATGGGTAAAAGTTACCGGTGTTGTGGTGAAACTGCAGAAACAGTAGAACACATACGGTGCGACTCATGGATTTATTAGGACTTGATACGGGATGATTTCACATTCTTTGAAGCCAAAACAAACCATTCTAAACGACACTGTAAACACAATTTGTAAACATTGGCCACATCTTATTTTACCTTGTATTTTTGTACAAAAATACGTTAGAAGCATCACAAGATTTACTAAAAGTAATAAAAGCCCCAAAATATTGTATTTTTCTGCTAAATAGTAATAAATTTAAGTTAAAAAGGTTTTATTATTTATAGGTTATGTTATGTTAGGTTATTTCTAAAGGCGTTTATTTAAAGTCGCTCTGAGTCATTTATAAATCTATATAAATCTATACGTCGCACTTTTTCTTTTCTAGTTCATTAGACAAAGACGTACGTGTAACCGAGCGTTCGCAGACGTTTTTCCTAAGCACCCAGCAGACAACAACACTTCTGAGCTCCAACATTCCAATGCTATTTTATCTCTTTCTACTACCATTCTTGATTCAATTACGTAGTAATTCGTAGTCTTGTCTATGTTCGTAGTTCGTAAACTGCTCTCTCAAGAGAATAACAAACAACAAAATATTTATATTATATAAGGCTTCACGTTCGATACGCTCACAGTATACGGATATCGAATCCATATTATAATAGATCCATGGTGCGACTGCATCATACAACCATGCAAAAGGCCTAGGAGACGTCAATCTAACGCCTCAAGAAGTGGAAAATATGGTCCCGGGAATATAGTAACTTCGTGAAAAGTTTAGGAAATCTGGGAAACCTTTAGTCTAGAGTCACATACACAAAAAAATTCTTGTTAGATAGAAGTGCTGAGGCCTCGAGCCGAATTGACTCCTTTTTGAAATCTACAATGTTTAAACGTTTTCTCCGTAGTTTTAAATTTTTGTGAAAAATAATTCCATGTAGTATAGTGTTTTTTTTTAACAGTTTTAAGTCTCCAAATACCACATTAAAATTATGATAGTTCAGCATTTATTTGCTGTTTCCTGCGTTTTATCACGACGAGGAACAGATACGAGGCCCAATCCGGGTACATGCCCACCATCACTGAAAATTGACATGTCAATCCTTACCACACTTCTTACCTGCATTCTAGGTCCGGTATACCTAGACCAGGGGTGGTCAACTTAATTGAGGCGGCGATCTAATTTTCTTTTCCTCAAGACCTTATGATCGACTCCAGGGTCATAATCCGGAGTTTGAGTGGATAATGCCAGACATTTTCACGCAGTACACGATCGATCGCCTACGCTAGTCTGGACTATTCTTGCGTACTTCTCTGGCACCTCTTTCTAATTATAAAGCTCCACGCTTCCTGCAAAGAGTCTTTTCTTGGCCAAGAAAAATTATATGTTATCCTTCCTGCTTGACCTGATGCTCGCGATGGCTCAACCAGAATGGACTGGCGCAACCAGAAGTGAACCCTGATCACTTTCTCCCGGTTGCCCACAAAAGTCTGGAATTATCTATTTTATTTGTCGAGTGCAACTTTGGCGCCTAAGGGGCATACTAATATTTAAAATTTTTCATTTTCAAAACACAATCCTGCCAAGTTTGTGCTTAATACAGTTAGTACGGAATTGCTTTATTGAAACTAAATACTAATTAGAAGTATTTTATGATAATGTGATGGGGGACAAGTATTTTAATCTCCAGTATACTTAATTTCTCTGTATATTATTTATTAGGTATAGTCCACCCTGCTTTGGAAATAAGAAGAAAATATGGAAAACTGGAACTTTTGATTTATATTTTGCGCCAGTTTATGAAGATGTCCCTTTAAATATTGTGTACAAAGAGACCAAAAGCAGCTTAAGGCTAAAATTGCCTGCGAATTGTAGAATACCGTCAAAAAGAACTATTTTCTTTAGCTTCGTAATTTAACGTATTAACATGGCAGAGCAGCTCTTTTTAAAAAACATAAATAGTAAATAAGTTAAATTTTAAGCTTGCAATTTTGAACGATATACTTTAAAAGTTTCATTTTAAAATTTAATTAGACCAATAAAAGTCAACTAGCTAATTGCGAGGCAACGCGAAAAGGAACATCTAATTGAAAAGCAAAATTGAGGGTGAACCCGAGTTGAACCCTAATTTATTCTTTCCACATACTCAATTAACTGTTTTACCCCAAATAATAGCGTTAGATTCATTTAACAAAAGGAATTATAAATTTTCTTGAGCAAAACTTTTAAATTACGGGGCTTCAGATTTCAATGGAATTTTAAAAAACTTTAAAACTTGATATGAATTGTAATCTGGCTTCAAAGACCATGCTATGTAGTTAGGATAAAAATATTTAAAACATAAAGAAATAATTTATTAGGCTCCTACAGTTAAGCAACTAAAACTACTTGTACGAAGTCATTTTAAAGGAAAAGTGCAAACAGTAAATAACGTTCAGATTCACTAAGAAGGTTTAAGATTTAGTATTGGTTTAAATTAAGATCTTTAAGTTGATCAGTTATGTTTTGACAAGTTTTTGTTTTGTCATTGTTAATAAGTTGTCATTAGAAACTTATGAATTATTCTGATATTTTAGCAATTTGCTTGGCTTTCAAATGATTTACATCTTCGAACGGGTTGCTGGAATGAATTTAGTTATATTATGTCGCAAGTACGTACTAAAATTGCCCTTTTCTTTATAAATGTACGAGAAAACTCAGAAATAAATTCAAGTATAAACTTAGTTCTTCTTACACTTCAGTTTAAAACTTTTGGTTGTCAAATTAGACCGAACTAGCGTTGGAGAATCTGGTCATCTTAGCTTAAACTCAACAGGATAACTTGTTTAATTAATATGAAAGAGTAAATAAGCATTGTAGCATTTTTTTATTTATGCCTCCTGCTCATTTGGGGGAATATGCCAGTGGGTACCTACGAAAGTACAATTTTTCTAAAACCAATTTTTCAAATTTTTTAAGGCATTTTCAAAAATACATTTTTCCAGAGAACATATTTTTCGAAATTAAACTTTTTCGGATATTAATTTTTTCAAGCAACGGCTATTAGAAAAAGTAATTTACGTGAAAGTAACGTACCAAACCGAAGGAAACCTGATCAAACCCAAAAACGGTTCGTTTAGGTTAGTTCAGGATCTTTTTCATCTTTTATAGATCTTATATAGACGGCAAATATTTGTTTTTGTTTATACTATTTTGTAGAATATGTAGGAATGGTTAATCTTAAAGTTAGAATATTTATTTTTATAAAATTCTATTGAAATCTTTTTGTAGAAGACTTGGGGGGGGGGGGGTGCTACGTCCCCCCTAAATCCGCTCCTGGTTTAGACAGGAAGAATACTGGACGCATTGTTTTGAAAGGTGCAATACTGTTACATTTAAGAGGTGGGGGAATATGATAATGAAACGATGAAAATAAAAAACTGTAGTGTAAAGAACTGATTAGAATGTTTACTTTCTCTTCAAAGAAGTAGCAACCGATACCGAAAATAAAAATGTAACAGAGTACGTAAAAAAGGCTTCTGATGCAGTAACTAAAATTCCGAAAGAATCATATAAAATTATTTAAAAAACTTTTACATCGCACACCTGTGTAACTAACACTACGACTAATCTTTTCTAAGGTTTGGGGTAAAATATCAAAATTACAAACTATCATTACTAAATAACCCACAATAATAAGCAGGATGCTTATAAACGTCTTCATTATTTCTGCTAGCTCAACTGTTGTTTGTTAATTAACACACGTATAATTTCCGCACATCACACCACCACACAAAGGCAAAAAGACACAACAGAAGTTATTTAATTAATTTAATGGAAGAGAGAGAATACAAATTGGCGTTGTAAACACAAGAGTAATCCTTTGTAATGTGCATCATGCTGAACAAAATACTTTATTTAGATATTTGAGAGTAGTGATAAGCTCAAAAAACACTAACTTTAATCAATTTGCATTTTTAGGCTTTTGACTTTTATCCCCATGATATTTAAATTATTTCGTTAATAGTAAGAGATAATAAAATTGTTGATTTAAAGCTATAACTCCAAAATCCGTATAGTACATAATTATATTATTAAAGCTGTTGTCCCCTACAGTCTCTTTTAAAGTAGAATTTCAAAATTAATGTAACACAAGCGACGCGACGTTTAACCTCGCTGGTCGGAGTATTTTCCGCCCGATTACTGAGGTTAAACGATGCCCGACACGGTTACTACTTGGAAGGGTGACCGCCTGCGAACGTGGTGTCCCGCCGCTCTAAACAAGGGAGGTGGTAGGTGAATTATTTCTTGGCCGCGGTGGTAGCAACCCACATATCATCTTAAAGAGCTGGTGAAATCCCTATGGATGTTTCCAGCTCTGGATGTGTGAGCAGGTCTTCCCTTGTACACCCACGGTACATGATACTTAGGCTTCGGTCTTCGTGGGCTGTCAGAAGATAAAAAAATAGCTGGTAGGTGGCCATAGAGTCTATCGGTGTTATAGTTTATATATAAGAGGACTTGTTTACCCCCACTGTCTTTAGTCTTCTATACGCCCGCCGACTGAATATCCAGAATACATCTCGTTAATTTAAGTTAATAGTAGGTTGGTGCGAAACTACTAAACCTTTATTAAAATTATTAATCAAAGATCAGTAATGGATAAGGTACTTCCCAGTACTGCGGTATTGTATCAAACTATACTATACTATACTATAAGAAGCTCACTAATCGGTTACAAAAATTACAGAGCTCTTGTAAAACACGAAAGCACACCATACATTGCATCAAAACAAGAAAGGGGCCAAAGGTGTATGCTAATTAAATTATGAAACAGAGAGTACGAATACGCGCTGGAAATACACGGTAAATTCTTTGTTACGTGCATATAATTGGACCAAACACTATGTTTGAATATTTGCGTGACGAGTAGTGTGGTTTTAGAATTATTACAACACCAATTATATCAGCTACAATATTTTAAATTTAAAGTTTGTGCCACGTGAAAAGTTCAGTAAAAATATTATGTGTTGTTTGAAAATTGTTTAAAGCATGAGAAAATATAATTGCTAACAAGTTACTTTTAGGTTACCTAATTACAGGGATACATAAATTATGGCAAATAGTCTTATCTTTACTTATAGGAAAATGAAATTATAAGTTAAACAGTTAAGATTCTTTTTATAGGCTTCAAGCCAGGATGATGATCATGCGTGTCTGGGGAAAACGCGTAGGACTGGCGACTGGAGGTTAGGTGGGAGAGGAAAAATCTTTGCAGGCAATTTGGAAGTCTAGAGCTAACACTCGTATTCACCAATGACTGCCATTTTGTTAACGGTTGGTTAAAGTATTTATCAGTCCGTTAAATTCTTTTGCCTACGCCCGTGAGATAATTATCTTACTCATTTTAATTGTGGTAAGATTTTTTATATCGCACGCGTTTTTCTAATCTCACTGCTTTTCAATCAGTCAAGTTAAATCCATAGTATCAGGCAATATATACCAAAATGTATTTAAACTCTTAACAAATTACCATAATTGAATCGGTATATGCAGAAACAACACATGTCCATTCTTGACCAAAATGAGTTTAATTCAAAAAATGCATCTGCGTGGGTAAATACATCGAACTATGCAAGAACCTCAGTTGTGTCAATGTCCCAATGTCTACTTTGTACTAAAATATATTTCAGAGATACTATGCAGAAACGACACAAGTCCTGGACATGTGCGGTTGTTGCTGAGCGAATATTATTTATGTCTGAGTATGTGTGCTTTGGCGTTCGTAAGATGATTACTTTAACAGTAAGACATTATTATCAGGTTGTCATTATTCGATGTATGTCATCTTGTTTGTCAAAATTTTCACAGTTCATCAACTGTCAGATGATTAAGAAAAACTAACAGAACTTAACAGAAACTAGAAACACCTCAAAAAAGTTTTCAGTGAAAGAAGTTAAAACGAGCGATATAGTTGATTTTAAAGATTGGTCGCCAAAGTTTTGTAAAAAAAAAACTATATATCTGAGGAAACGATTTCAAAAAACGTACCACGAAATTCGAAAGTAAATTTTAACATCAGTATCTACTCGCAGTTTATTTACAATAGCGAAAATGTGTTGTTAATGTGTTGTTAATGTGTTGCAGATTCGGAGTTTATCGATGGGGCTTTGAAACATACATTCAAACTGCAGCAACCAGAAAAAATTAATACAATATCAAATTTGTTGAAACAGCATTATTTCTTTCACTAAAGAATGTATAAATTTGGTAATATCACTCTTAACAAACTTTTCCCATTATTACATTGATTGCAAAGAAGATAATATGTAAATACTTGTGAAACTTAGAATATGCAATAAGGTTTACAGTATTGTTGAACTGGCTAAAATAGTGGGTACATTAACCCTTGGGGGATAGCTTTTGGCAAGTGATAAAAAAGCTAATGTTAGTTTTAAAGATGGCAACCCTTAAAATAATATATCAAGCTTCCCTTGCAACAGCAAAAAGGTTTGCCCACGAAGGCTGTCGGCAAGAAACAATTTAAGTTTTTGCCTCTTATAAGTAAATGATAAAAAGTGTTCAGGTTGTTTACATAAACAGGGCTGCATTAATTATATTATTTGATTAAGAACTTTATGAAATAACTTGCATTTTCTGAGGTATTTTGTTCAATTGCTTTAGAAAAACTGGATGTACGTAACTGCGAAAGATCACCATGTAGCACTAACAGGGTGGACACTGAAAGAAAAGTGAAATATGGAGGATTCCTATAAGGTGAGGCCGAAAAATCTACTAGAAGAAAACTAAGAGGTAAATGCAAAAGGATGCGCAGAAGTAGAGATGCAAGAACAACTTAGAGTGCCAGCTAGATTAAATAATTGGAAAAAGGTCTGTGGTTTGAAATGTACCTTAGGATCAGTGCATGCAAGAGGTCAGAGTAGCACATAAAATATTGGTCAGACCTGGCATGATATATGAAGCAAAAGCATGGCCACCAAAGCAGGTGCGTAAGGGGAATGTGGGGTAACCAGGACAGATAAAAAACAAGTGATACAATTAACGTTGTTTCAATTATTCTTTTAAATAAAAAGTCTGATGGGAAGGTGGCAGAAAGGTATTTACATTAGAAGTGCCTAGGAGGAAAGGTATATAGATTACGGCAGAGGTAGGTGCATAAAGATTAATTTAAGGAAGGGCGTTCTGGAGACCATTAGCTACGAACGTCGACCCCATTAAAAAAATGGGAACCCCTCTCCTTAAAAATGAGTTCAGGGTTAAATTGCACACCACCTTAACAGTTTTCTTGACAAAGACGTCTTTGTGAGTTGCTTCATTTGTGGCAATATTACTTTTAAACTGACCCAAAAGTATTCATTACTGCACTAAGAAGATCATACTCCTAAAACTAATAAGTATTTTTGCTGTTTGCAGCACATAAGTATGTACTAAAGCGGTTGCCTAATCATTAATCTTAGTAAATTTAGTTCGTTATACATAAATTTACCTAAAAAAGTACTACATAAAATTTGCAAGGTAATTTTTTAATTAAAATGCACGAGGGCTTGCTTCTAAATACGTTATATTTTTCAATATACTATACTAACGTGCTATTATGAAGTAAACAGAAAAGGATTGATTAATTAATAATTGTGGAATGGAAACAACTGACCATGTATTTTCTTTTTGTGCTGCTTGGAATACCATTATAAAAATTAATATTTTGTAAGAAATTGCAAAAGTTGCTTTAATGGAATTATAAATGGTAATAAATAAAGTAGGTTTTCGCGTGACAAGAGTCAAATGCCATATTAAAGTACTGATTGTATCACATTAAATCTAACGAACTGGCTTTTATAGTTGAATAAAAATTTCAAAAACGCAGTTTAACAAAATGTTTTAATCTTAAGTTCTTTTTAAATCTCAATAATGTGAAAAATGACTAGGACAATGATATGATAGAAGTTTGTGTAGCTCATGGGTTACATTTCTATTCAAGAATGATGACGTAAAATGCTGGACAAGGCGTTAGCGAGAGTTTATATTCGTGTGTCCTTCCATATTCTCCTGAACTTGTGTCTTAATCCAGAAGTCTAAAATTTGGCACATTTATGTTTATGGGAATGTAGGTACTGCCTTCAATAATTGAATTATGTTCGTTGATGGCAACGTCATATGACATCGTTCTTGTTAGGTCATTTTCAGTTGATATAGTTGACAAATTTTATGGTTATACTATATTTTCTCTGGTACCGTGATTTTGTATTTATTTGTTGGTTAAATGACATTTTATAAAATTATCTTCCTTCAAACTTGCAATTAATGGTAAAAGGCATAACAGGGTGTTCCTCTAATATCGTGGAAAGCTTTAAGGGGCGAGTTCCTGTCAAAAAATAAAGAGAGTCTTTCATATAAACTTATTTTCAAAAGGTTTTCTATCGGAGTTAAACCCTTTTAAAGGGGTAGGTTAAAATTCAGTTAGTATTGTATTTCTTAAATTTGGAGAAACTTAGAAGAATAAAATTTGGGATACAATTTTACATTTTCAAAAGCTTCCCAATTAAGACCTAACCTAGTACTCTTACTGTACCCACATCTGGAGAGCGGCATCACCCTTGGCACTTAATATCCTTGATTCTATCCAAAAGGGAGCCATTCGACTGATCAATGACCCAGTCCTCACAAGAAAACTCCCTTCTCTCGCTCATCGCCGCACTGTTGAGAATGTATCTCTTTTCTACCGGTACTCGCACGGATTTTGCTCTAAGAAACTAGTCGCTATTTTTCAACTCTCGAATGTTCCTAACAGAACAACAAGAGGTGCGTTACATATGCATCTCTTTACTGTCCAGCTACAAAATTCTAGAACATCCCACTTCTCTCGCTCGTTTATACCTAGGGTCTCCAGATTATTATGGAACAAATTGTCTGCAGATGTTTCCCTTCCCCTGCCAACCTCTAATCGTTTAAATACTGTGTCAACAGACTACATATTCCTTCTCTTCAGATGCCCACGGTACGTTAGTCCTTAGGTTTGAAGTCTACGTGGGCTGTCTCAGATAAAAATAAATGTTTTTGCGTAAGCTCCTATTTCTTAAAAGAAATAATTTCTTTTAATTAGTGTAGGGAAATCAGCCTCTAATGTTTCTGTTACTTTTAATTCGATAATTCTAATTTATTCCGAAATATCACTGTTTAGGTGCTTGTGTAAAAGTTAGTGAATTATTTTTTATACATTTGGGGCAAACTTAACCAATGAAAACCAAGCACAATAATCGGGAGCAAAAATGTGAATGTATTTATGGAATGAAAAGTCGTAGAAATTTACTCCATGTAAAAGTAATTAGTTCAAAACGTTTAAGCCGCGTACGTGCGTGACACATATTATTACACCTAATGTGATATATATTCGGTGCTAATACTTTATAAGAAGGAACAAATTAGCATGCGTGGCACTAGTTCTACTTGTAAACTTCTACAGCCCAAAGCTCCACTTATGTGTTTCACATTAATTTATAACTGCGAAAGCAACGAAGATTTATTCATAAACTTTGCGAACACTTGCTAAAGTGCAGCCTAATTTTACGGGTCGTAAGTATTGTCTACATGCACTTAGGTGCAGTTATATGAGAGCCAGGTTGTATAAAGAAGCTTAGTTGTTTCGGTTACGTCCATCAGGAAGCATACTGAGCCCGGAAATTATAATTAAAGGATTTGCTCTGCGGTCTACTCAGAGATAAGTACATTACATTCTTCTTCTGAAAACTAGCTGATATCAAAGTAGTACCACAATACATACAGACTGACAAATTCTATAGTCAAGAATAAAACACTCCCCTTAAGTATGTATGTAATCGCGTAACTTGTATATAGGCAATAAATTGGATCTTATTTGGTGTCGAAAAATAGGAGTGAGGTAAAACTTAGCATAGTATAGTCCACCCAAGATATCTGCAACCGGCAAAGGAATTTAAATAATGCAAGGGTAGGCTTAAACAACATTACCAATTAATTGTTTTTAAACCAGTTTTGAAAAAATGTTTAATTTTTCGTTAATAAGATTTAAACTTTTCTTACCACATCTGGTTTACAAACAAATTTGCAACGTTGTTTAAGCCTTCCCTTGCATTCTTTAAATCCTTTTGCCGGTTGCAGATATCTTGTACAGACAACATAAAGAGCTAATTTTACGTACCTACCTAATAGTTTTATATGGGATAAGTTTTTTACTTATTTATTGGTGTAAGTATCTTAAAATTACCAGAAATACTCAGGATCTAAAAATATATAATCTTCGAGGAGCAGGGAGGAGTCTTTTAGGAGTAATTATAAAAATTATCTAGGGTTAGTCAGTAGTAGTATTCGATTAAGAAAAGATTAAAAATTTGCTCGTTAAAACTAATTTATTTTCTTCGGTATTATTGCAGTACGATTTGCCAAATAAAAAATCATGGTTTAAA
Source organism: Philopedon plagiatum (assembly GCA_963971165.1). Lineage (NCBI taxonomy): Eukaryota > Metazoa > Arthropoda > Insecta > Coleoptera > Curculionidae > Philopedon > Philopedon plagiatum. Next base: position 23,454,086 of record OZ020197.1, on the reverse strand, counting down.
AAAAATATCCTGGTTCGAGATTATATTCTTGAACCAAATTTTTAAGAAAAAGGTTCGGTACAAAATTTAGTACCGCGTTTAAAAGAAATATTTTTACTCACACGAAGTAAGTAGATACTGATGACAAATCAATATCTCTGAGGAAAAGAGATACTTGGTTTGGGAAAGTTTTTTTCTCTGTGTAGAGTCTGAATTTCTTATATAAAAAATTAATATATTTCTTTGGTATTTGTGATATAATTTTGCTCACTGGTAATTCTTCAGTTGACTTAGTTAAAGTGGCTTAATTATCTGGCCTGCAAGAGTTATCTAATACTGATGGACCATCAGTATTACTGACGGACTTTCAGTAGTCCAAATTTGCGAGAATGGTGATAAGACACGCTTTTGCTACATCCATAATAATTAACGGTTGGTTAAAGTATTTATCAGTCCGTTAAATTCTTTTGCCTACACCCGTGAGATAATTATCTTACTCATTTTAATTGTGGTAAGATTTTTTATATCGCACGCGTTTTTCTAATCTCAATGCTTTTCAATCAGTCAAGTTAAATCCATAGTATCAGGCAATATATACCAAAATGTATTTAAACTCTTAACAAATTACCATAATTGAATCGGTATATGCAGAAACAACACATGTCCATTCTTGACCAAAATGAGTTTAATTCAAAAAATGCATCTGCGTGGGTAAATACATCGAACTATGCAAGAACCTCAGTTGTGTCAATGTCCCAATGTCTACTTTGTACTAAAATAGTATATTGTACAACGAGCATGGAATGACATGCAGTATTACTGACGGACTTTCAGTAGTCCAAATTTGGGAGAATGGTGATAAGACACGCTTTTGCTACATCCATAATAATTAATGTAGAATTTATAATAACAGCATAAAATTAGGAACACTACAGTCCGACTGAATCAAATATTAGTAGAAATATTAATCGTGTGACGTCCGTCATCAGAATACCGATACTGACGAATTGAAATACTGACTGTACATACTGGTGGTCTAATCGTATTTGAATATGATTAGTGTAAGATTATTTGTTTTTAAAATGAATAATATCTTGAAGTTCAATGGAAAAGTATCGAATAAATCAGATAATTAAAAAAAACCTTATAGGTTTTACCAACACAAAAGCTAGTAGGTAAGGTGGATTTGAAAATATTACGCAGAGTGCAAGCAGAATGAAAGAATTAGAAGGAAGTTTGCGCTGCGCTATGTGACCGCAGAATCAGCGCAAGAAAGATAGAGTTTGAGAGAGTTCAGTGTAATTAACAGGACCGATAGAAAAGAGCAGGATAAGAGGTTAAAATCAGATGTGACAGAAGTAAGAATGTTGAAGGGGTGTTTCCGGTAGAACTGCTTGCTGAACGTCTTTCGTACAGTCAAAATATATGCTAGTGTCAGCTTTATTTTTGATAGAGAACTAGAAAAAAGAGCATAATTATATTAAATTTGTAGTTAGTTTCCCTTATTTCTGAGCTCTTGAAGTTCTTATTTTCATAATCAAAATTTTGAAAAGAAAAATATTAAACGTAAAACCCATGTGTCATAACTTTCCTTTGAGCTGTCAAATGATGATAAGGAAAACACAAATTAAGATGTGTGGGGTAACAAGAAGAGACAATTATAAAATTGGGGAGCAACCAAGATTGGAGAAATATCCAAGAAGATGCAGAAAAAGAGACTGGAGTGGTAGCGATAAGTGACGAAAAGTGATAATTATTATACTAGGAAAAGGGCAAGTCGGAGGAAAGGTAGAGGAAGAGAAAAATAGAGCTCAGTGGGTGGATTAAAGACCGAAATATTTACCAGGAGAAAAATCAAGACTATGCGTTGTGGGGGGCCATTAGCTGGGAACGTCGATTCCATAATACAGTGGGAAAAAGACGAAGTGAAAGACGAAGATACGATTCAAGCTCGATGAATTGCGAACAGCGTAAAACTGTGGTTTCCTACTGGCTCTTCGAAGCGAGATACCCCTATGTTTCATTGGCAAGAAGATAATTTCGTCCAGTAAAGCATTTAGACATTTGAGAAAAGTTCGGCACGTCGACAATTCCATTTTTTAAAAGCATTTGCAAAAAACAGGTCGACAATTGTCTCCGTGTGAAGAGAGGGCAACAGTTCCATTTACAAGCTGTTACTTCTTTTAATATATAGAAGCTGACTAATATGCTTATGATTTCTTTACACCACTCCAGTATAGCGAGAATTCACGTTGTAATGCACTAACTGAAAAACTAACTCACTGTAGAGGAATGAACCAGAGAATTATGTCTCGGTAATCTATGGCATTTAAATTGATGAAATTAAAGGAAAAAAGGTGCTAGGTAACTATATCAAGCTTCTTTTTCCCAGTTCTGCTTACGGATGATCCGCTTTTGTGTCAGATAATTAATATAGCACCAAATATAATATTCCTAGCTCTTGATTTTATTCTAAGTTTTATTTGATCGCCAACAAAGGAGCTTGTATTAATTTACCTACAATCTTACCTGTTTTAGTTAAGTAATAATTGATATTATCGCACTGGTGCGATAATGAGATACTAAGACAATATACTTCATAATCTTATTGACAACAAACGCGTCCTTAGCAACCTGATTGCCACCATTTAGAATTATTATACATAGATAACTTGTGTTTTACATTTTTTTTAAAGAAATATAATGTTTTTGTAAATTTATAATGATTGCAGATCAAGTTTTGTATATAACACGTGGGATACTGCATTATTATTATTGAGCTGATGTTATAACCCTACTCGGCCTAACAACCTAGTCGTGCAATTTTCACATGCGTATATATAATAATGTTTATAGCCCATTTGTTACATAAATAACTATTAGTTAGCATAATGGGAAAAATTGCAATATATTATTTTATAATGGTAAGCGGTATTGCAGTAACTTCTATAAATGGTAATGCTGCAGATTTACTACTGCCTCTATCATAAGAAAAGTATTGAATATAGCGGGTTATCGTTGGGGAAGCAGCCTGATAAACCCCAATAAGGGCGAAAGATCACTATCTCCAACCCGGCCCGTGGTTGTGCATTAGGTTTTGGACGCCCCGTATTTAATTCAAAGACTGTATTTTTAGCAGCAGGCACTAACGTTTCCAGTGGTTACATTTTTGTTCTGAATTTATTTTTAATTTCAATATATTTTTGGTTTCTGTCGCCAATTTGATTGAAACTGAATTCTCGGAATAGTCCATTAAACGGTTTGAAACTGTACGTTTATATTTGACAAATAAATAAATTTGTGCTCTATTTTATATTCTAGTCGATTTATTTTTAATGATACTACGAGAAATTTTACAGAGGACTGTTAAAATATTTAGCTTGTAGAGTTCCTTGTTTGCTGTATCTGTGTACAAAATAAAACGTTTTGCGTAAAATTATTTATTTTTGTTCTTTAACGCAAGCAAAGACCAACAAAGCGACAACTTTTTAGATGGCGTCTAAAGTTTAAGAAGAAAGTTTTAACGAGAATCAATAAAAATACTTTTTAACTTCAGCGGCAGAAGACGTTATTGTATACTTAGGGATATCACTTAGAAACAAAAAAGTAAAGTGTTATCTTTCCCCGTAAAAGTTTACATTGATACTATTTTAAAGATATTATTTGTTGTAAAGTTAAATGGATCATTATACTTGAACTTTGATAATAAAAGAAAACCCCACGATACTTGGAGACACTAAAAAAATATTTGGTGCCACACTAATAATATGCAAATGAATGTTGATACATTCCGTATATAGTGATAATGTGTGCGATTCATTAAAATTTTCTTTCCTAGATATACAGTGTGTTTCAAAAAACATTTGCCATCATTCATGCTCATAGGGAGATTCGTCACCCAAAAATAACAGAAATAGTTTCTATCAGCACGGGCTCTTGCTTCTCTTCTAAGATAAAGGGTGTTAAAGTATTTTTTTGGTTTTAAAAAAATTTTTGAAATAATTTTAGCAATTTACATAAAATTTGGGTTTTAAAAAGTAGTGGTTACGGACTTCGCAGACGTTTTATAGACTTTTACCATTAGTTTGTGTTAAGTACTTCCGCTCAATAAAGCATTTACAACAGTGAATCGCAAAACAACGCCTTCTAGTTAAACAATGCCAAAATGGGACTGACCTCATTCTTTAAAATCTAGTCATAACAAGTATTGCAAACATGTAAGCGAAACCGTAAGAACATGTACATGAACAAACCTCTAAATAAAGACACAACTCTATAATATGCTTTGCCGGTGATGAATATAGGCCGGCCGGCTATGCGAAAACTCCACCCAGTTGGCTGCAAAGTCCAGAACAGTATAGCAAGGCATCCAGTACATATGGTATGTTAAAAATGATATAAATGTTGGGTAGTTTTATTCTGTGATCCGACCAAAATAATAAACAAATGAATATATCACATAGAGAAATGTATTCAGAAAATATAAACAATTGTACGTAACTTTTATACAAATTGTGAATGAATCTGTACTTGAAACAATTTGTGCAATTTTTTTGTAAAGAATTCTTCATAAATGGCTGTTAATTTTTTTAAAACAAATGTGCATACATTCTAAACTATTGACAGGTATTTTGTTAAAGAATCTTGTGCATCTGTTTAACACAGAAATGGCGTATTTTTCTAATTTAACTATGCAAAGATTCTGAGTATTTTTGTTCTGTATTTCTAAAATATTGTACATAATTATTGTACGATATTGTTCCCTTTTTTAAAACAATTGGTTTACTGGGGTATACATTGTATAAAAAACCTGCAGCAACCAATATAACTTTTTTAAATAATTGTACAGAAATATTGCGCTGTGTTTGCACCTTATTTAAACACGTTTTGATTTTTAAGGCATCTTACTATACATATTTTTTAAATAATTATGTATAATTATTATAGTGTGTTATGTATTGTTTTTAAATACGTTTTTATTTTCTATGCATTTTGTTGTCCACCTTTTATGTACAATTGTGTATAACTGGTATACACCGATGTACACTTTTTTCTAAACATTTAGCATTTTTTTTGCAACCTATTGTGCACCTTTTTTTAAAAGCTTATTGATTTTTTTTGCATTCCATTGTCCACCTATTTTTGAAGAAATTCTACACATTTTTGTGCACATTTTTTTTAAGGTAGCTACTGCAGTTTTTTCTAAAAAAGTTTTAGATGCAAAATTATATCTTTTATTATATGTATTGTATTAAATTCTTAATATATTACTAAACTAATTTGATTAAAAAAAAATATAATATAAAAATAATGTGCTAGGATTAGTGTTTGCATTATATAATAACTCGTAATAGTGGCGTTCAGACAAGTTTTTTTTAAATTACACAAGTCTTATGTCTCTGCCGGGATTCAAACCCGGATCTCTCGCTTCCCGGGCGATTGCGTTGCCAATAATTACGCTACGAGACCTGTGCATTCTCTTAACCAACTTTGCCATATAACTTATTCAATTTTTATGTTAGTAAATCAGTTTGGAATCTTCGGCGATTGCAAACCGGGGAGGGGATTATTAAGGGTAGGGAACTCATTCACGATTACTGATCACTAAGATCCATTTTTATCTGTGATCCAGATGCGTCGTCGGCATATAGAGATCTACATATCTAATTCCTGCTGATGTCGCTATATGTCGACGATGCATCTGGATCAAAGATAAAAATGGATCTTAGCGATCAGTAGTCGTAAATGAGTTCAATACCCTTAATACCCCCCCCCCCCCACGGTTTTCAATCGCCGAAGATTCCAAACTGGTTTACTACTACAAAAATTGAATAAGTTGTAAGGCACAGTTGCTTGATAGAATTCGCAGGTGACGTAGCGCAATTTGCAACTCAATCTCCCGGAAAGGTCCGGGTTTGAATCCCGGCGGAAACAAAACTATTTCAATTTAAAAAAAAAAATTCTGAACGCCACTATCACATTAGGAGTTATCTTAAGAATATAATAATTAAAACCACCTTTCAGGGTAGTTTTACTTAGAGGTTCTGGTTACTTAATATCTGAGTGGTATCTACGGAAATAGCTTTAAAAAAATAGAAACCGTCTAAAAATATCACGTAGTATGTAAGACAGGTTTTAGGTATGGAAAGTTTCAATAAAAGAGAATAAGTGCTTTTACATAACGAACATATATTTCTAAATCCCTTAAATGTAAAATACAACAATATGCTGATAATGGTAATTTACAAATAGCGTAACCCAAAAAGTTCTAAAATTATAAGAAATTTCTGTTCAAGTATCAAAACATTTTAAAAAATTAACTTTAACAACCGTTTTTCTAAATTTGTTAATGCTATAGGATTTCGTCATTTATTTTTTGCTCTACATTTTAAACTGGAGCGTTCTTCCGCCTTAAGGAAGCAAAAACAAATTAGATGTCTTTCTCTGTACTAGTATGCCGATTTAACTTTTACAATTTTTCAAAGCAAACATTTTTTAACAGGTATGTGTGAATGTATGTGTCGTATTCAAATACAATGAATTTTTTTAAGTTTAAAGCTTGTTCGAATACGCTACCACGATAAGCTATACAGTTAGGGTAACAAACAATAGCAACGTAAACTATTTTAAATACAATATCATACGTAAGTATTTATGATAATGTAAAAACATACCAGAGGAATTTACTATATAAAAATTTAAAAACGACCTATATACACTTATTTTGTATTAATAAGTACATCAGAACGATAATCACTCTCCTTCCTTAGAAACATACGTTATCCCATTTAATTTAGAAGTCTGACAAGGCTTATAAAAAAAAATGTTATTTAGGCAATAAACTTGTAAATTAGTATTAATTTCTAAATTACATACTTCATATGCAAAATAATGATGGTTAAATGAAACAGACTCACATAATTGACAGAGTACGTATGGAACTTTTTCCTTGTACAAAAAAATTTTTCGTATAATTCCAAATAATGGCAGCATATGCTCAAAAAGCTCTAGTATTACTACTACAGAGGCTTTGTATAAAGTCCCTTTGTAATTTATCCACTTTATTTCTTTTATAGAAAGTAGATCAAAGTTCTGAAAATATGTTTCATGGTCAGCAATATCTAATGATTTTCCTTTATCTAAATCTATAATGTCTTTTTGGGAACTATAATTATTTATGGTCTTGCACAATTTGAGCTGGGATTTAAGGGCTAGAGTGTGTATAATATTTTTAAAGTTACAAGACACATTAGAGGTCATTTTTGATTGCCTGTGTTTCTGCTCTGCTCTCATACTCCATAAATGTATAAGAGGTCCACAATTTTGCATAATAAGATGATAATGTGTTAAGAAATGGAATTTTGGTTTTAAATCTCCGAAAAAAGTTTTATATATGCAGTTATGTTCTTCAACTAAAACTTGAATCCTATAATAACTTTTTACGTGCAAATCTGTTGAGTTAACATAATCAATTATTTCCCTTAACTTAATCCATAGATTCCATAATGGTAATCTATAAGGTATTAAATCGCCAATTATTAATCCCAAATATTTACATAAACATAACATTTCACTTGCAGACATTTTTAATTTAGATTTAAGTTTTTCAGCTGTTATTAACGGAGGCTTATTAGATTTATCCTGTTCACAATAATTAAAACACTGTATTCGAGAGTTTAAAGTTTCTAAACTAAATAATTTATAGGAAAATATTAGCTCATGTAATATTCCAGTTATGTCATAAATACAAACGCCTTCAAATAGGTCATGCATTATATCTACACTGAAGTTAGTTGTTACATGAAAACCGGGAAGCGAATTCCAAACACAAGTTTCTCTGATTCCAGTTTCAGTTAAATTATCAATATTTATATGAAGATTATAATTATGCAAGTTTCTTAACATATCCGGTTTTTCTAATACATCTTTCCTTAAGCTAGATTTAGGGACCGTACAAAATCGACAGCAGTAGTTGGCTGAAAAACTTTCAGTAAAGCCCAGAATTGAGTGAAGGCCTAAGTTATCTCCATTTATTAACCCTAACTGAAAATAAATAATTTCAGATTTGCCATGGGTGGATACCTTAACCCCAAGTTCTTGCAAAAAGTGAAGTTCTTCAATTAATTTAGAAAAAATAGCTTTGTTGCCAAATTCTTTTCTATCATCAGAATAGAATAAAGCAAATAAGAAAATATTGCACAATTTTGAAGTCATATGTGGAGGCATAGATGGAAGCGTAATGTAAACGGCACCTAATTTATTTTTACCTGCATGTGAACCTAACGGATTTCCTGTTTCAAAATCATCAAAATAGAGAAAAAGTGGAAAAACTGTTTTATTGGCGTAATTTTTTATTTTGTCTCTCCACAACGCCCCTTGAACAAAATTGGTAATAACATGGTTTTTTTCATTAGTCAATGTGTTCAAATATTCTTTCATAATATCTAATAAATCAGTTTTAGAAAACAATGATTGAAATACCTGTCTAAGAGATATCATTTTAGCAGTAACTGGCACAATATCTATTTGAATATCGTTCACGTATTTTGTTTCAACGTTGCGATAACCAACGACGTAACTAATAGGTTCAATAAAAGTATAATTTTTTCTAAAATATTCAAAACTTTTGTATTCCGTATCAAACTCATTAAAGCATGACATATACATATCCAATAGTTCCAACAGCAAGTTGAAATTTATGTCTTTAGAAGTTAAAATTTGTTTTAAGACACCTATTACATTGGCTAAAATATTCTTTAAGGAAATTACAACGAAGTTGACAAAGTTACGAGGAACAAGTGAATTGTCATACATATCTAATACCAGCAATGCAATATCTGTATCCAAATTCGATTTTAGAAGATCAATATATTCTTTGTCTACTACATTAGCAGATTCAGGTGTTACGGAAGGAGGGTCTATTGCGTTTTTTGTATTATAACAATCTCGATTTTCAGGTAACTTGTCCATATAATTGGATGTGCTTGTAAAATCATTCGGTGGTTGATGTAAACTTAAGTGTCTTTGAAACGTTCTTATATTACTAAAAATACGAAAACACATCTTCTGTTTGCAATAATAAGTTGAAGTCCCTTTTAATAAATGATCTTGTTTTAAGTGACTTATTAAATCTTCCACAGTTTGCGTATTGGTGTGACATTTAAAACAATAATAAAAATAAGTCATTTTTTAAAACTTCAGTTTCTAACACTGGAAATAACACAAAATCAAATAAGCTATTTTTAAGCTTAACTTTCTAACACTCAGAAGAATACTGATCAATAAAAATGCTAATCATATAAGATGTCGGAAATTAGCATATTTACTGACGTGAACGATTTATCATGAGCTGTTTTTATATTAAAAATACCTTTCTGTATAAAAAACCAAGCCGGCTCTGCTTCGTATGGGTACTGCGCGTTCAAGCTATGGTAAATTTTAAAACATAAATCGATAGCTTTGACAGGTGTTTCTACTTTGTACAATACTTGGTTAACAGACACGTAAGCAGTCAAATTTGTATAGCCCTCACCCACAAAGACTGGTATCGGCTGCGCTGTTAGTTTAAGAGAATAATACTTCGTAGCTCTTCTCTCCAGTGCAGGGCCGACATCTGCTGCATCCTAAAAATATTACATCTATTGTAGATTTTTTAAAACCTTCTGGAAAACATTTGCCCCGTGTGCCCATTTTATTCACAGCATGTCCAGTAAAGTGTGCAAATTAGGAAAACTACGTTATTATTAATTTAACATGGACAAATTTTAAAACTGAAAAATTTTGAACCATTAAAAATAAACTAGATACTTATTAATATGCAAAAATAAACAGTTAAAAAAGGGAAAGAATGCGGCGCCAGTGGGAAAGATGAGTTGAAGCTCTGTGAGCTTTGTCTTTGCCAAAAATCTAGATAACAGCTAGTATAACACCCACTGTTTTTGAACAAACTGTAAATATTAGAAATTAAAACAAACTATTAATTGTAAAAGCAATAACCTTTATGTGAAGAATAAATCCTTCTTTTAATTCCGGTTTACTTGGTTTCCAATTTGACCCTTTTTTGTGTTTTAAGGTTCCAGATAACAGTAATGGAAGATTTTCCAAAGTGAATAAGCAAATCTCATCTAAAAAAAATATTTTTTATTACAATAGTTAAATAGATATTAAATTAACGTTAAATATAACAATAAGTATACTTTGTTATATCCGTTTTAGATTTAGACTTAAAGTTAAGCCCTACATTAATTTACCTGGATTACGCGCATGTAGTGCATTAAAATTTTGAAAGCACTCTTTTAGAAACGAGTCATTTTTACTTTCTATCACTGTGTATAATTTATTTACTACTTGAGGAATTTTGGATATGAAATTATTTTCTTTGTCTGGATGTAGTCTTCTAAAATCGTCTTCTAACTAAAAAAGTCAAGGAAACTTAAAAACTATTCAGTCACTTTGGATTATACATTTTTTTTAATGTTAAATCTTTATTAAATATACAAAATACTTAATAGCATTTTTTGCTAATAGGCTTAAATTAGATTCATAAGTTTAAAGTAAATTTAAAGATTTTCCACCAAACAGTTTCTTTAAGCAAATAAATTAAGGGGGCGCGATCGCAATGTTTCTATAAAATGAGAAAGAAACGATTTACTGTGACCAAATAATAAAATTTAGATTTTTTTTATCAAATCTAAAGTCTCACCAGTAAATACCCAAGTGGTTGGTTTAGAGCTCTATAAGTTTTAAAATAGGCATCAATTGCAAGTTTCTCATTCATTCTTTGAGCAAACGTTTTAGTCCAATATTCCTGCACCTGAGTAAACGGTTCTATGTTATTTTTTAGCCATTGAATGTACTCGTCCAAATTTAAATACATCTCAGGACAAGGTTCTGGTGTTTCATTAACTTCAGTATTTTTTTGAATAACACCGTGTTTTCTGAATTTTCCTCTCATTCCTACATAGGCACTCCACAATTTTCCTCTTGCAGATATAGGCTTTCCAGTTGAGGTTTTTACATATGGCTGATAATATATTTCAGGTGCTTCATGAGGAAATACGTCGTATATTTCTCTTGCCAGTTGCATGAAAGATTGTGTGGAAATTCTACAATATTTTAAAATGACTTACAGGATATTGTACAATTTCATGCTAACTTGTTAAGAAGGTACATGGCCAAAAGCCAAAGAATATCTCCTTTACTGTGTGAATTTTTAATATATAGCATTTTCAAATCAAAGATTAAACGATTTGAAGTTTTACTGACAAGATATTAGGGCAAATCTTTAACAAAAACTTCAGAGCATTGTCAATACAACTTCAAACCGTTAAATTTTTAATTTGAAAATACAATATACATGGTAAGACATATAACTGACAATAGAATAGATATGTTTAATAATATGCAAGCGTTTAAAACCAAAATTATATTTGTTTTACTGCAAATTTTCTGGATAGATATCAAAATACTAATTTAGATTGTACGATACCATCAAGAAGTGAAAGACTTTCTATTGGTAGGATGTTGCCACCTGCATACCGGTTTCGAACTGTTTGTCCTGGTCAGTACAGGATAGGAATGTCATGCCTACCATCAGAAAATCTTAAAACTTCAAGTCATCATACCTACTATCGTGGGTAGTATGTAACCATCAGCGCCATGATAAAAACAGGCTTAGGTACAATTTGTTCCTTTTAATATACTTACGTTTTATCTGCCACTTTTTGCAGTTCATTTTTTACCACAAGCCTGGCTAATTCTCCCCTTAAAAACCTTTTTGTAGGCCCATACGAGTTATAAATTACATGGCCTTCTTCTGAGGCATCCAATAGCTGTTTTACACCCTAAAATTGCAAATAATTTATATTTACCAAATACTAAATTGCAACTTATATTAGCCTATCCTAATTTTCCAGATTATTTCATATCTACAGTTCAGACTAACAAGACAAGTTACATACATTTGTGGTGTCTGGAACGGGTTGAATTACATACGGAAGTCCTACTGTCGCCTTTTGGCTATAACAGTACAGAGGTCGAACATTTTCTCTTTCATGCCTTTCAGTATCGCTGCTTTCACGATCGTCTGTACTGTAACTTAGTGAAGGTGAAGGGGCATTATTTTCCATAACTTCTTCTATTATAATCGGTTGCGTAAGGGCCTGCGTGTTAAAAAATAAGTTTAAAATAAAATAAATAAAATTTAATCCCCTGTATAGATATTCAGATGAACAGGTTATTTTTCTGTATAAATTTAATGTAGCTACACACACAGGTTAAAAATTATTTTACCTTTTGTAACAAATTATAATGATCCTCATATTTTAGGGTAAATTTCTTTCTTAATCCCATAATAGGAATTAGTTCCTTAATATCATCTGATGATAATGTTTTAAAAATGTCTTCGGTTATATACTGCTCTAAAAACAATCAAAACACGTGGTCAGAAAGATGTTACCAAGGGCGACATCTAGTGGTTTTTGTTACCACTTTCCGAGAATACCTGCACTTCCAACTGCGTATATATATATATATATATCTATATATACAGTATGTCCACGGATAGAGGTCACAAGAGGACAAATGGACCAAAAATTTCATTGTTTTAAAAAATTTAAAAAAAATCATTTTTGGTAAGCTTCTGCTTCTTAAAAAAATTCGGTCTACGAAGAAAATGTTTGACTTTTTTATACAGGGGGCTCAAAAAATACAAAAATAATAAATTATGTGAAGACTAAACTACCTTTATTTTTCATTTTAGAGCAAAATGACAAAAAATATTTCAAATTCCAGTCAAAATTTAAACTCAAAATATCAGCTGAATATTTTACTTTTTATTTTTGTGTTATAATTTTATCAAATATTACTGTACCTACGTTTTATAGGTAATTTTTGCCTTGTCCACTTCATCTCACTATCTTTTACGACAAATGTCACAAAATTTAAAATTTTTGCAACAAAATTTCAAATTTTCTGACATTTGTCGTAAAAGATAGTGAGATGAGGTGGACAAGGCAAAAATTACCTAAATTTAAAATTTTTGCAACAAAATTTTAAATTTTCTGACATTTGTCGTAAAAGATAGTGAGATGGGGTGAACAAGGCAAAAATTACCTAGAAAACGTAAGTACAGTACCTAATATTTCATAAAATTATAACACAAAGATAAAAAGTAAAATATTCAGGTGATATTTTGAATTTAAATTTTGACTAGAATTTGAAATATTTTTGTCTTTATCATTTTGCTCTAAAATGAAAAATAAATTTAGTTTACTCTTCACATAATTTATTATTTTTGTACTTTTTGAGCACAATGTAAGTATAAAAAAGTCAAACATTTTCTTCGTAGACCGTATTTTTTTAAGAAGCAGAAGCTTACCAAAAATGATTTTTTTGCTGCTATAGCTATTAAATGAAATGACGAAAATTTTAAACTTTTGAAACGACCCCGTAGCCCCTGATTTTTGTCAAATCTTTCACGTATGTTATTTTTTGTCTTACTTTAAATCTGCCCACCAGGTATAAATGTAAACTAAAATATGCTCCTCTATCTATAGTTAAATAACGAAAATTTTAAACTTTTGAAACGACCCCGTAGCCTCTGATTCTTGTCAAATATTTTATGTATGTTATTTTTTGTCTTATTTTAAATCTGCCCACCAAGTATACCTAAATATAAACTAAAATATGCTGCTCTATCTATAGTAAAATAACGAAAATTTTAAACTTTTCGAAACAACCCCGTAGCCTCTGAATTTTGTAAAGTCCTTTATGTATGTGATTTTTTGCTTTATTTTACATCTCCTCGCCAAGTATAAAAGTGAAGTGAAGTAAAATATGCTGCTATATTTAGTAAAATCACGAAAATTGTGAACTTTTGAAACGACCCCGAGCCTCTAATTTTTGTGAAATCCTTTATGTATGTTATTTTTTGCCCTATTTTAAATCTGCCCACCAAGTATAAACGTGAGCTAAAATATGCTGCTCTATTTAGTAAAATACCTAACGAAAATTTTAAACTTTCGAAACAACCCTGGTAGCCTCTGATTTTTGATCCTTTGTGTTTTATTTTTTGCTTTATTTTACATCTCCCCAGGTTCATGCGCTAAACCTGTAGGTCGTCGGCGAGGGTGCCGGTACTAGAGTTAAAAAAAGAGGGGTTTTCCTTCTTCGTCAGATCCATCCTTAGACGCGTTTTGCTGTATTACCGCTCATCGGTAAGGCTATACGATCCGACGAAGAGAAAGGAAAACGGTCTACTACTTTAAAGTAGCCAACAAAATTATAAAATAATATAAGCAGTGACCTAACGGTAACAAATCGTTATAAATTCTCGTTCATGTGGGCTATTATATACCCTCGATATCATAGTCAACATCTCTCTGAAATCAACTGCGGTGGAAAATCTTGTCACTCATTGTAATACCAAATTATTAAGTTTATATACTTATATAGGCATTGATTTAAGTAATAATAAATTTATAAGTACCTACCTTTAAATTTTGAAACTAAATCGTCCAAACCCCACTCTTTCAATATATTTTCAACAAAATCATCCATTTCTCTATCGAAATAACCTCACACTCACCACCAAAGTCCAACTACTTTTTTCTACTAATACCTAAATTAATCCCCGGCTGCCGTGCTAACGTGCGATGTGCGATGGTTCTTCTCGGCGTGCGACCTTCACTTTTAACCAATCAACGACACGACAACGGGGTAGCAACAAAGACACAGCGAGCGGAATCTTAACATTGGAGAAAGAAGGCACCGCATGCCGTATGCAAAACGCGAGACGACTCGTTTCTGCACAATTGTGCAAAAAAAGTGTATAGAGTTAATAAAAATATAATTCAGAATTTGGCGGCAATATGGATGCTGCAAATATAATATTATATGCAGTTTTTAAAATATGTATATACCTAAATAATAATAATAATAAAATATTTTATCTAGTATAGGTCAGTTCAGGTAGGTAAAGTAGATAAACTTTTTTTCTCTTTTAATATTATTAAAACGTACACTAAAACTGTCATTATTTAGGCTAGATATATCAGTATTTTTTTAAATGAACAATTGTGTACAAAAACTAAATAGTCATATATTTAATTTATTAGGGACCGCAATATGCATAATCTTGTGCAATAAAAAAGAGCGCCAAAATATTTAGGAGAAACTATCAACAATTGTCCAGAAAAAATGTCCAGCTATGTTCTAAAATTAACCACAACTGTTTAATAAATATTCTAATATTTTTACAGTAAAAATACTAATTCATTTATACTTTTTAAACATACGTATTCAGTAATTACGTATAAAGCGCACTGCACAATCAAATGAATCTAACTTGTATCAGCGTTTACAAAAAACAACTACAATTGTATGAAAAATGTTTACAATTTTTTCTGCATCGTATATTAAGAAAAAATGCATCATAATTTCTTTGAGTGATAGAGATTTGCACCTGTGGTTGACTTAGGGAACAAAATAATTTATATCACTCATAATCACAATTCAACCCCTTTAACACAAATAATTTGTCTCTATTCTTTATCAAAATCAAACAAGCATAATCCAGGAAGAAAATTGCTGTTGACTGCTATCTGTCTTAAATTAATTTATGCTGAATAAATGACTAGGAAAGATAATCTTATTTAAATGAAACCGAATATTATGAACCAATTATGATATTTTATTTTTGTCGTTGACAGTATTTTAAAGCACAGCAGAAGCCGCTTAATACTGGCATTTCTGTTATCCGAATACTATCACTTCCTTGTCAGCGCTAGCATGAAATTTTTCAGGCACAAAGCTATATTTGTCAATCTGTAAAATTTTTCGTCTTTACAAAACAGCCCCCCTTCGCCAGACGTTATGTTCTATCTATATTACTAAGTCAACTAATGTTTGACATGACACAATGCTTAATATTGCTATCTGCTGGTACAATTGAACTTAATACGCAAAATACAACATACTATGATTACCTGTGGTGTGGCCATGTTGAAACTTACCTGAAACAGTAAACAGAAATTAGCTAATTAAATTTACAGTAATATACGTTTGTTATTGTATAACTGTACTATTCTCTGTTACACATTAACACTAACCTTATTTCGTGTTAGTTTGTGGAAACTTATGGTCTATCTTAAAAGTTTGAACAACTTACATTAACAAGTTTTGTCTGAATATGTTGTTAAAGTACAACAAAGTTGATGAAACTGCCTAATAAATATCTAACTCAGGTAATTAAAAATAAGGGAAGTGAAAGATGTATCTATTTAAAGGTTACTCGTACTCAGCATCTTAATTTTATGAATATTATTACTGCAAACAAGAGTGTTACAAGCAATGGCACCTTCACCAAAATTGTCATGATTAGAAGTAAGGTAAGTAATTAAGATATTCTTTTGGCTTAACTTACTTATATCCAAAAAAATAGTACCTTTATTTCTCTTATTACTTAAAAAATTGTTTAAAATGACCACCATGAACTTCCTGGCAGTAATAAAGTCGATTTTGAAACTCTGCCAAGAAGTAGAACCTGCCATTTTCGAAAATGAGGGAAGTTAGTTCCAAAATCGACTTTATTACTCTCAAGAAGTTCATAGTGGTCATTTTAAACAAATTTTATAAAGGCATTTAAATTTTTATTATTTTTTCACGATTTCTAATTTTTTAAGGCTTGCCATTTAAAAACAAATTAAGATACGGACCTCGGGCTTGCAATAAAATGCTTCTTTTTTAAAGACATTTAAAATGAGCTTTCACACATCGTTAAATTTAAAATTTTTGACCTCAACTCCCTATCGTCACACATTAATGGGGATAAAAAAGTTACATTACATAAAATGTAGATTTATTAAAAAATAAGATACCTACACCTAAAATTTGGTGTCTATATCTTTACAAATAGCAAAGATATTTGCCCCTACTAAGAATTTTCGGATATCCTATATATTTTACATATCTATACCGGAAAGTCATTGTTTTTGTTATGACAAATAATTGAGCAACAAGAATGATATAATAAAAAATTGTACTAATCAAGCTGAATACTGCTCGTAATATTGGACTTTTATAAAGTTTTTGTGCGGTCTTAAAAACGTTTATTATGCTGGTCGGGAGCATTGATTAGGCATAGCAAGCAATCACTGCAAGAAATTTATTGCAAAACATCAACTGACCATTATAACGAATGCAGCTTTTAAAAAATTCATGGCCAAATTCAATTTAGTGTAACAATTAAACTTAATCTGACATATTGACATCTTTTATTCAAATTAAATGCCCGTGTCTGTTACAAAGTGGACGTTCCCTTTGGTCAGTTTGGTAAAACATTGCTTTATTTATCATTTTAAAGCCCATCCAGCTGACAACTGAAAGTCTGTAGCATTCAAACCAATTTGTTTACGTTTCATTTGGTAGTAAATTTGGTAAAAGGCAGGCAGCACAGATTTGAATCCCAAATTTTCAGAATTATGGATCGGAATGACAAAACGCCCTATTCTAAACTGGATTGTGATAACTGAATAATGGCCTATTGGTTTATTTTGTGTGTTTTGAGAGTTACCAGAATTTTGTTTTTGATATCCAATCAGCTAATTAAAATTAGTATTGTTTGTTTTGAATGAATAACATATTTTTTTAATTAAAAATTTACATAGGCGTAGCTAGCTCTTTCCATATGGGAACCAGCAACCAAATTATGTAAAGATATTAAAAGACAAGAAAAAAACTTAATATATCTGTTGTGTTGCCATTGTTACTAATTTTATATCTGTTTTGTGCAGAGTTGCCAGAAGACATGAAATAAAAATCGTATATTGACCACCAAAATTCATGAGAAATTTTCAGACTGTAATGATTGCATCGGGAGTAAAGATAATATTGTTAAATAATTTTATTCTACTATTTATAAAACTCAAAAAAATTTAAAACGATAAAATTTTAGCCTCATTTACCTGAAGCTGAAAGGTCATCAAACGTTTAAAATTTTAAATGTACATTTTGCCCCTTTACCTTTAAAAACCAACCTGCACTCCTGTTTTGGGTTGTTTGGATTTTCATTATACATAATAACTGATTTTGAAATGGCAATTCTTTCGGCCGTTAGTACTATATACACAGAATCAATCAGAGTTGGCTTTATATTTCATTTGGACAGGCTTTTTGGAGAAAAATTCAGAAAGTGGGACTCACTAATGAATATAAAATAAAGATTCTGAAGTAAGTACTTAAATGGTTAATATATTCTTTTGGCTTAACTTACTTGGATCCAAAAGATGTTGGAGACTGTTTGGCTTCTGATATTTTCGAAAATTTACCCACACATGATAGCCTGCTAAAATACTATATGATTATATAGTTGACAATTATTATATAAAGGAAAATTATCCATTTCCTGCTACCTTGTTGGCGGAAAATTCTGAAACAATATTCCGAACTACTATTTCATGCAAATCTTTTCATTGTAAACTAAACTCAGAATTTTATCATTCTCATCCGAACTTGTACAAGTTTTTCGAAGTTTTGAAAGGTTTTCAGATTGAAACGTATATAAAAATTCGAAGCTTGAAAAAAAAATATAATAATAAATTGAAGAGAAATCCAGACACAAGTCTAATAAATAAATATAAAAATGGAAATATAACTAGAAATGCCACATGTTTCATATTTTAACACATCCCTTTAGTAAACACAAAATATTTTTTTGGTTAGTTCCTTTATTTTTTTTGTTATGCTTTTTTCTAGATGTGTTTTAATTCATTTTACTGAATAAGGTAAATTGAGACGGTAAAGTAACGCAACAATTCATTTTCGAAAAAATGATTTATTTAATTAATTAATTCACGACGACGACACAAAAGATTATTAAATATGTTATAATTATGAGGAACTAGTGGAGGAAAGCAAAAAAGAAAAACGAGAAAAAAACAAAAGAAGGAAACAATGAAAGAAAATAATGGAAGGTGAGAGAAAACCAAAGCCAAAAAATAAAAATGCCATGGTAAAATACGGCGAAAGAAAGAAAAAGGGCAAAACTGTTAATGACTTTAAAAAAGGAAAGAATACAGTGTGTCAATTTTTTAAAGATTCAATTGAAATATAGTAATTCGCATATGATATGATTTTTCGATTAGGACAGTGGTAGCTTTTTTACCTACAATTTGTAGGACATTAAATAATTTACTTAAATATCAAAGGAATTGTCTGACAAAAAAAATCTAAAGCAAAAACAAACCTGTGAAACCCCGAGCAAAAGAGAAAAACGAGAAAAAAACAATGAATCAAAATCATGGAAGCTGAGGGAAAACCGAAGCCAGAAAATAAAAATGCCACGGTAAAATACGGTGAGAGAAAGACAAAGAGCAAAATTGTTAAAATACTTTAAAAAAAAGCAAAGAAACCAGATGGAATTTAATTTTCGCAATATGTCCAAAAAGTGTTTTCGTTACAATTATTTAGTTAATTAAATCAATTTGTTGTTTTTTAATGTACTTGTTTGATAGTGGTTTCCTGTTAAAAGTTATACTATATTGTAATAGAATAATCAAATAAATTTGTTGACGTTTAATTTGGTAAAATGGCGACATATCTGAATACCAAATATTGGGGATTATCTGTCGAAATAACAAATGCCCTATTTGGAACAGGATTGTGGCGACTGAATAATAGGCCATTATTTAATTCTACGTCCGTTTGTGTAAAGGCAATTTTGTGTTTGATATCAAATAATTAAAATTAAAATTAATCACCAAATTATTATTATTTATTCTCGTTTTGGAAATATGTACATATTAATGCAAACTAGTTGCGATTCAATACAGATTTACTATTTAAACTGCATGGTTCAATATAACTATAATATGTTTTAAATGTCTCAGTATGACGTTCGTCTGTCCGTTAGAGTATTTAAAACTACACGGACCGAGTGATATTTGATAAGACCGTGTAAAGCTATGAACTTTTCGGGTGGCAAATGGGGTACCGAATATTTTTTTAAAACACTTTCAGAGTGTGTATCAAATAATAATTAATTAATTCTAATAATTTATTTTAATAATTAATTTAATTTTTAATAGTAATTTTAGTTAAATACTTTTCTCAAAACCTCAGTAATATCTTAAAACAATCTGGCAAATTTTGAATACTATTTACAGGGACAAACAATAACTTCAAAAATTCAAAAAATAAATGTGAAAGAAGAAAAGCAACAAATTATTCAATTTAATAGAATTTTATTTTAAAGGATATAACAAACAAATCATAAAACATTTACGTTCAGATTCACTAAAAAGGTTTGAGATCAAGTACTTTAGTAGAATTTAGTAGATTTAGACGTGGTAAAGTAGTTGATCAGTTAGGTTTAGTTTCCAAATGATTTTCATCTTGGAACGTGATGTTAGAATAAATTTAGTTCTATTATTGTGGAAAGCATGCACTAAAATTTCCGTATGCTTTATATTTTTGCGAAAAAACTCAGAAACAAATTCATAGTATAACATATATCTTAGGTGTCTTATTCTTACACTTGTCAGTTTATAACTTTTGGTTGTCAAGTTAAACGGTTCTAGCGCTGTAGAATCTGGAAAACTATAGCAGCCAGAAAAATTTTGTTAATATAATTAATAGAGTATCCAATTATCCATTATTACTTATAATTTGTTGACAACGTAGCGTCCGTCGCAGCATTAAGGCAATCAAATTTTGAATTACAGGTTCAGGAAGATTTTTTCAAACCTCAGTGATTTTGTCCACCAACGATTGTCTATTTGAAAATAATTGTAGCGGGTACGATGTTTTATTTCTTCTCACAGATGGGGTTTAGGTCTGAGGACATGAACAAGTCGCGAGGGGTGCTTTAGATTTCTCAAAACGATCCTTGGAAGTCTGCGCCTAGAATTATTGATGAAATTCCAGAAATTAGGTAAGTACCAGAACAATCCAGTGAAGATTAGCAGAATTAGTAGACGCCTAGGCTAAAAAGTCACTTATTTCAGGAAGAAACAGGCTCGCAAGGCTTGCATTCGATCGTCAGTATTTCAACTGGGCAGCAAGGAATATTAATAAATTATAAACTTTATCAAAACACATGCAAAGATAAAAAAGTTTCTAAATAAAGTAAGAAATACTAGATACTACGTTGTCTAAAGGTACTGTCCCCCTGTAGGTTATATAGGATTGTAATTATTTTATTTTGTGAGCATTAGAAAAGTTATTACGCATGCCAAATAGAAATTTTGAAGTATAAATACGACAAAGGAAAAAAAATCCACTTCTGAAATTTCATTTATTTTAAAATCATTTAATATTAACTGAATGTCCTAATAATGTTTTAAATTATACAGTGCGTCTTTTAAAGCGGTCCACTGGATTTTACATGTCAAATTTTTAACTTCATGGTTGGCCCTGTTCTATTAGAACTATAGAGATAAAAAATAGGTAAATTTCAGAGTTTTAAAATCATGCTAATTTGCTAATAACGCGAAAAAATCCCCCTTTACAGCCAAGCAGTATTCTAAATAGTTACAAAACTATCTTGTAACGTTAAGCAACTAGTGTACCGTGATGCTGCGTGAAGCCTTAATAATTCTATTTTTCAGTTCTTCCACATAATAGGCATCTATCTTACATTGTCCAAAACTCTTGATGATTGATATTTCCAATAAAAGTAATCTAGAGGCGATATATCTGGACTTCGAGCGAGTGATTTAATAGGGCTAAAACGTCCAATTCAGCTTCCCTAAACGTGTTACTTAAAAATTCGGCCACCCCAATCAAAACTGCTGCGCTGTTAGCTAGCTGTAGCTCACTTCTTAAAAAATCGTTTCTTCATTTATTGCTAGATCTTGCAATGCAACACCCATTTCCATGCAAAAGCCCAAAAAAAAAAGTTTCAAAAATTCCCCACTGTTACAGTATCCTTTATGAAATAAGAACTTTTTTCTATTGCATTCTCCAGAATTCCTGCCCAAACATGTACTTTTTCACGCCTGTCCCATACCCCCATCAATTCTATTTACATATGGTACTTACAAAATTCCACCATTTTAAAATAATCATGCGGTTAAGAGCTCTCGAACGTGTCATACTTTATAAGATTTGTACTTATTTTTGCTTCAGTTCTTTGTATCTAATGCTCCGAGATCCTGTGGTATTGTCAGCACAGTGTTGCCAATCCTAGTACAATAAATTGTCTCACGCGCAGGCTCAAAATATCTCATTTTTTTTATAAACATCCAACTTTAAATTACGTTTTAGTTAAATAGGTACTAAGTAAAATATAAAACAATCACAGTACCTAAACAAACTTTTAATATAACTTAATAAAACATATAAAAAAGATGAACATTAATGCTAGAGGAAAGTATATAAAAACTAAGAACACATTTAAATAAAAAAATAAATATATTTTATATGAATATAAAAAGAACGATAAATATTAAAAATTAAATATATTTTATATTACCTATAGGAACTGGTATAGGAATAGGAGTGATAGGTCAAATCAGTCTTTTTTAAAACGTAAATGTCCCTGGAAGATACGTAAATATCGCTTTGTCCCTGGGAGACTTGAAAAATCCTTCGAATCGGGATATAGCCCTCAAGTTGGCAACACTTGGTCCGCAAGCTGATTAAATGAAATTTCTTCCCCCCATGTGAACTGACCACACAACGCATAGTCATAAATTTTTTGTGCAATCGTAGCACTGATGGCTTGCTAGGTATTGAACGATCTGGATAAGCTCAGCAGAGTTGTCGGCAATTTCTCGATAAGATATTTCTCATACAGATTGAAACCATTTCGTAAATGGACATTTTTCTTCAAATAAAAGAATTGTGTGTCATCATCACCTGGTATGCAAAAGTAAAAAACAAGAAAAAAACGCAACTTTTAGGTATTTTTGAAGTTCTATTGGCATAATTAGCAAATTAACATAACTGGCGAAATTTATCTATGTCGAGATTTAGCTCCAAACTTCTAATAGAACAGGGGCTAACATGGGGTTAAAAATGTAACACGTAGAACATTATAGACCGCTTTAAAAAACCTGCACTGTATAATAAATCATCTGTTCAGTTTTTATAAAGGAATTAAGACAAACAAAAAAGTTACTAATTAAAAAATCAAGTGTTAACTGATTTTTTTATATAAATAAAGTCGGCTTATCTTTTACAAATTAAAATTCAACCGGACCCATTAGATAAAAGCCTGCTTTATTTATGTGATTTCAACTGACAATTTGGCGTCCTATTAATTTAAATCCCCTGTGACAGCTAAATACCTGGGTTAGTGATTTCAACCATTCATTCATTGTTTTTAGTGAATCAACCAATCAAACCTAATTAAACGGTAAATTTTAATAAGAATGGTGAAATATAATTTGGTTAAATAATATTTGCACAAACAAGTTTTATGTTATGTTTTCTTTTATATACATATGTAGGTATACTTTTTCATATTTAATTATAAATAATGAAAAATGCAAACAATGCAAATATAAGAGTTTTATTTTAGGCAATCCTAAAAGTTAAATAAAGTTTCATTACCAAGAGAACAAGCGCCTAAGGGCAAAGGTCTGTTTGTCGAAAGTAGTTGACAAAAAATATATAAGAGGTTAGAAATGTTAACTCCTAAGTAAAATGAAGAAACACGAAATTTAAATAAAAATCAATAAATTAGTATGCCATCGTAGTATCAGATGTCGCTCCAGCTCTCGTGGCGGGTAGTTTAAAAGTGACATGTTGAATATATTAATTTATTTTCAAGCTAGTATTTGATTGTTTTAAAGACGATTTATTGTTTTTTTTTCGTATGACACAATAAAATATTATGTATTCATTAAAACCAGCTATAAATTGATGGTTTTACTGATTAAATTATATTTTAGAGGAAATTACCTATAAATAAACTAAAAAACAATAAGAGTCTTTAACAATCAAATACTGATTCTTCTAAACCCTACACAGTATAATATGTAAAATTTAAATTATATAATAAAATTACAAAGTATGTACATGTCTGCTTTATTTACCAAACAGTTATTGTTATCACATTGTTATTTACAAAATAGCCCAAAATGCAAAATAAATGGGATATGTTTCTTTTATATGTGAGTAGTTTTCCATGTACCTAAATGTGTATATTTTCATAAAGTTGTGACTATATCTTTTAATAAATACCGTTAACTCCTGAGCTCGAAAGATAATCCACATTTTTATACGAATTCATGTTAGCATGCTGAAATTCATGTAGGAATAGGTAACTACACAAATGTAAAACCAGCATTAAAACATCGTCTACCAGGATTTCTAAAAAAATTAGGGGGTGCAGGGAAGAAAAATTTAAAAAATTAACAGACAACATTGAGTCGAGGCCAAGTAATTCCTCTGCCTGCACTGCAACCCAGCATTATTTAAAACAGATATTAAAAATATTGTTTAAACACAAGCAGAATTATTAAAAACAACCAAAAAGAACACTGTTAAAACAGGATTTTTTGGTCTATCAAGACAGGTGACAAAAATGACATTTCTTGTGAATTTTGACCTGCTGAACATGATGGCACAATTAAAATTACCGGATGCTTCCGGGGACATCTTTTTCTTTGGTATCAAGTAAATTCTAATCACATCACGTTGTTCAGCAGGTCAAAATCCATTATAAATAATATTATCTTTGACGTTTTATACCTTGGCAGGCAAAAAATTGTCTTTTCTTATGATTGTTCTTTAAACACATTTTATTATTACAACACAACATACACTTTCACTTCACTTCTATTCACTTAAAACCATCCTAAAATTCGCAACAGTTTCTACGTTATAAATGAATTAAAAAAATACAAAAATTGGGAATGAAATTGTTTAAAACAGAAAATAATTATTGCACCGACCTGTCACAGATCGCGGCGAAATTTGGTAAGTCGTCAGCTTCTGAAATTCTGAAAGTTCAAAGAACGAGTGAAATGATGGTTGCAAAAGAATTATCCTACAGTGCCACGTAGTGGTACGATGGCCTACTAATGGTGTAACGGTCGTGTTTCCACTTTTCCAATTCAAGTTTCATCCATGTGGTAGTAGACTAATTATAAGAGATAGCGACGTTAAAAATACATAATTTTTACATGAATGTTTAATATTTCAAATCCCATTGTGTTGTAAATCCGGTCTCAGTCACTCATATCAGAGTCGGCTGTCGAGCCCCATTGCGCATCTACAGTGCGGTCGAAAAAGTTTGAAACAGATGTGAATTTTTTTTCCGAGCGTGCGGAAAGTAACTATTTTCCGCACTTATATGCATGCTGAAAGTTGCACTTTTCTGCACTAGTGCAGAAAATGGTTTAGCACTAGTGCTGAAAGCTACTTAGCACTGACGCAGGAAATAATACATCAACAAATAGGATCGCCACTTAATTAGCCTTTGTATGCTAATAATTATCGTCACTGGATCCGGACCGAAGAGGTCTAATTTAACATATTTTGTAAAATATTGGTGGGAAATGCCCAGAAAATACCCACCTAAAATCATGAATCCACTGAATAATCTTCTACCCTTCTACTTATATCGTGGATATGCAATTAAATTTTTTTATTTATCTATTTGTTAATTGTCAGTATAGACGCCAAAGTGAAAATACAAAGATTATTCGACCTTTATCCAACTTTTGAGTAGAAAATGGAGACCGAGGAAGAAATTGAAGAGAATATGATTGTTGGAGTACCGGAAGATATTTTCGAAGAAGCCAAGATGTGAACGTCGAATTGATACCAGAAAAATCAAAATACCGTTATGCCAAAGAGTTGGAAACATTTAAAATGGCTTGTAAAAAAACAAAATAATCAATTTGAATAAAGATGTTTTTCTCCTATACTTTTCCGACATTTTAAAAACTTGCAAACCATACACGTTATGGTCAAGGTACTCAATGTTAAAATCTATGTTAAAATTAGAACATAATTTGGATATAAGCAAATATTATTAAGTGATCGACTTTTTTAGGAAAAAGAATGTTGAATTTTACCCAAAAAAAAATCCAAAACTCTAACAAGAATCAATAGTGGTACGATGGCCTACTAATGCCATTTCTGAATGAGGCTCCAGATGATGTAGGTATACTTTTAGACAAAAGTCGTCATATTTATTGGGGTGGTAGGCGCTTGCCGCCGTGAAGAATTAACTTATTTGACCCTAGATAATATCCTAACATTGAAGGCAAATAATCCTTGATGCATATAACGATTCCTGATAATAAAACCCAGCAACGCAGAAGCTATGTAGTAAGCGGGATTTGTAAACTTAATACGAAAACATGAATAACTGTGACCACAAAGTATGCCCCACACAAAATTTTTCTTAAATTACCAAAACGAAAAATGTTCTGTCCAATGTATTGGAATTAACAAAATCGGCAAGATGCCCACTGACGTGGCTTGGTACCTGAAACTGCCAAATTCCGACCTCTACACTGGGCATTGTTTTAGGCGTTCTTCAGCCACTCTGCTAGTAGACTGTGGAGTAGTCATCACGAATCTTAAGCTTCATGGTGGATGGAAGTTCACAAAAGTTGCTGAAGGATATGTGGAAGAGCCTTTACAAAACAAAAGGCACATCGGATCCTCAAAAACCAGGCTACCACTTCCAAATCGCAGCAACCAGCAGCAACTGACCTTCAACCACATCATGTTGAACATACACAAGACATAAATAATTCTGGAATGGCAAGAAGTCTTTCTATATCAGTTAAAATCCAGTTAGCTTCGATCATAAATTTAACAAATTCAAGTTGATATTGTTATATAATAACAAATGAAACTAATATGTTTGAATTGTATTTTCACTTTGAAGACTATACTGAAATAAAATATTTAAAAAATATCAAACTACCTAGATAATTTTCTTCACGCGGAAAGTGTCTTTTCCGCACTCGACTGCTGAGCGAATTTCGTTTCGTTTCGTTCGGTCAACTGCAGTCGCGTGTGGAAAAGGATCATTTTTCGCACTTGTTATGTAAATAGCTATATTGAGTTGACCGACATGGATGTTGAGATGTTGGATATTGAAAAAAAAACACAAAATTAACCATTATCAGAATCGTGAAAAGTCAAGAAGCATACGGGAGAAAACCATAAAAATCTAGCAAAGTAGGTAAGTATTTTTTTTAAGTAAAGGGCCACGAGTTCATATCTGGGAATAACTCCTAATCCTAATAATACTTATTCTAAATCATTTTCCCTATAACATTTTGCCGTATTTTTTTTAAAGGGTACTTTAACTCTTATTATAATAACCATCTTTTAAACGAAACCTTCTCTGCATTAATTTATATTTATAAACGTTTGCTCTGATGGCGCTGATTTAACTCCCATTGTTGTAACAAAGTAACAATTAGAGGCGTTTTTTTTAACATTTTGGGCGTGAAATTTTGTTGGATGTCTGAAGTAAAATAAAATATTCTTTTGTTGACTTTTTAAAGCCGAAAGAAAAACATAAATGTAAAATGTATTTTCTATTTAGGAGTCACCATCAAGATCACGCCTTCGCTTTTCTATATTTTTAGGTCAAGGAGCAATATTTGTACATATTTGTAGACGGAAAGATATCTTCGCGTAAGTTTTATTTAGTAAGAATTTTTATGAGAAATAGTATATGGACACGGAAAACATAATACACTATTGAAAATGATTAAATTTTAAATTAATATCAATAAATTCCTATTAGTTCCAGATCAACACCAGACTGATTATAAAATTTAAAAGCGTTATTAATTAAATCAAAAAATATGTAATTAAACTTTCTTATTTATTTATTAAATTAACTTCATTATAAGAGTACATGCTTTATTTTCGATATTGTCCTACACCTTACGAGTTTCCCATTGAGCCCACTTAGTGATTTTTGAGTAGTGTCTGTGTTAATATTATTATAACACATGCAAGTCGTTTTAAGCAGGTGCTCACTACTCTAACCTCTAAAGTGATATGTATTTTTTCTTTATTTGGGGCCATAATATTTTAATTGTGTTTTACTGTATTATCTGCATTTAAATGACAAACATAATTAAAAAAAAATTAAAAGAATTTAAGTATTTTAAGAGGTATAGAATATTCTCCGCTGCTCTATACTATACGCCGCAGGAAATGCTGTTGACTGGAAAAATATACGAGAAGTAATGGTTAAAGATTGCACAAAAAAGGTTTATTTTAAAAACAGCATTTGCAGAAAAATTAAAAACATACTACCTTAAAACGAACAGCCTTACAAGCGTCTTCTTTAGCACCTCGTCCCCTTGGCCCAAAAATAACTGCTGAAAAATATAAAGATTTGATGGACTTATGTAGTGGCCCTACGCCGATAAAGCTCAAAGAACATGTTGATTTGTATAAAAAATTGCCACAGCCTAATGTAAAACTTTTTTTTTAAGTTTTCGATTCTTTTAGTTTTTTGGTTCCTGATTATATGTTAAATAAATCTAAATTTTTGGTTCGTATGAATACATTTCCCTTTTCTGTTAAGAATAAAGATAGAGTTTTCGAAAGTCTTTTATTTGCGTTGTTCATAGGAGTTATTTATCGTTAGGCGTAAATATTTTGTTATTATTATAGAAGACATGACGAATGGGCGTATATCTTTAAAGGGCGGTTTTCACCCCTTTATAAAGGCGGTGAATGTTTGAGACTTATAATCTAAATTCAATGATTATATGTTTTACTGCATATGGGGTGCGTAAAGTATTATTCCGCTTTATTTATTTTTAACTACTTTTCAAAAGTTAAATGATATTTTAAAATCAATTTTCTTAATAATTAATATTTTGCGATACTGATAGGGACGAATTATTTACTAATTATTAATTATTACTATTTAATTAACTTGTGATACGCTTAGAAAGAAGTGATTTCAAATACGTGCATATTTTTGCACATCATTAGCGGTTTTGAAGACCTTCTTTGCAGACGTACCTACCATATAGGCAGGTAGGTTATGCGAAAATTAAGGTAGAAAAATAGTTTACTTCTCCTAAGAGACCTATGGGTCGAACTGGGTGGGAATTCTTACAAATTATTATGCTTGTTAAAATACCTTTGGCAGCTCTAAGCCTATAATTTCTAGTATTCATTTTGCATATAACCCTCCGCTTATTCCTCCAAGACCAAAAGGTTATTAATTATTTATCGAAGCCTCGAGTTCTCCAGACAGCGCTTACAAAATGTGAAATTACTTGTTAATCGTGGTTTCTGCACCCAGGGCTTTTCATCTGACGATTAAACTGCCACTTTCTGTAAAATAACATTCGCTATCTCGCCAAATTCTTGTTCTATATTATGTCTTTCCACCTGAGACTGTGAAAACTCGTGGAGTAAAACGAGTTTGTCTCTTCGTGCTTTCCATAAATGTCATGATGTCAAATAAAGAGCAATTTTCATTTATATTATGCTACACGACGGGAAATTTGCTTTAAGGATGACGTCTTTTACATGTAAATTACTAGTGCGTGATGTTATAATAAAATATTTATTTCTTTATAGGTAAACAAGTAAATTAAATAACAATTTTTAAAGTCTGATTCAAGAACATTGTAAAAATCAGCAGAAAACGAAGAGTGCAAAGTGCAAGGTGTAAGAAGAAAAGCTAAGCAAGCAAGAGTTTTGATTATCGAGGCTATTCCATCACAAAATGATATAATGTATTTAAAAATAACACAGTCCAAGGCGTGTAAGAAAGTTTTTGGTCCTGGTGTACTGTGTGGACGCAGAATCACTGCGGAGAAAAGGGAAGCGGTATGTAAAATAATGGTTAGACCTGCAATGATGTATGTCGCAGATGCTATGGAGACGATTAACCAGGAACGCCAACACCATAATTTAAGTTTGAAAAGAGACGGTCAAAGAACAGAAAGAATTCGATTTTTTTTTCAAAGATATCTTGGACAGGCGATATTTTAGTTCAATCAGCTTAAATAAAGCTTTCTTGTAAAATTAGCATCAAAACCCATACAGTGTACCCTGAAGAATGAGGTATAGTAAATATACAAGCACAAAAGTTAATTACAAAAATCTGACGAGGGAAAATGTATTTTTAGGGCTAGATGTAATTGTACAGTTCAACCGGAAAATAGTTGTAAAAGTAATTTTGTCAAATTACATTGCTTTGGTTGGTAAAAAAAAACAGTTGCATATTTACTGGCTAATTACTGTAATTTAATTGTAAAATCAAGCTTCTTTTACCCTTGGTGTTGAAGATACCATTCTGATACTGTAATTTTGGCTAACATACGGAAACCATAACCTGTAATTTAATATTAAATAGCAAATTATGAATTTGCCATACAACTACTGTTGTAATTCTTTGGGGGGATTCACAATATGGTTACTGTCCCATAATTTATTAATACAGGAATCAGGAAGTCGAAGACGTTATAAATACATTTAAAATAAAAATAATTATTGCACATATTATTCTGTATATATTTTACAATTTATGTATCTATCAACGAGAACACCATTTTATTTTTGAACTTACGTTATATTTATTATACGACTATCATACTTTCCATTGTAAACAGAACCATAACAGAAAAAAAAAATGCTCTGCGATTTTACCATTACATCCCAAATTGAATTTACAGTTTTTCTTAGCAACTTTCCACCAATGCATAATCACATGCAGAGCACCCATTGCAACTTACCATTTATTAAGAACCAATAAATCCTTTTAGAAGAACCAAAAAAGGCTGCATTTACAAAAAAAACGACAATGGAATAGTAACAAATTTACACTAAATTGTAAAAGTTAGGTAGCATTACAAAAATGTTGTATAATCAGATTTACTTTATTTAAAAGTGTGCTTTTCATGAAAAATGACACACTAAAATGTATTTAGTCCTCAATTTTACAATATTTTGTAATTTCTTTTTCAAAAACTTCTAATAATAATACTGCTAATGTAATTTTAAGAACTATTTTTACACCAACAATCAGTAAATTAAAGGGGTAAGTTTACCCTACCCTTTCTGTTAAAAACACAGATAAAAATGCCTCATTTCAATTATTTTTACTATCTCCTAGAATCCTTGCAGATGTTTTAAAAGCTGGGAGAATCAGGATAAGTTGCAATTTTTAGATACATGTACAGTGGGGTGGAGTGAAGTTATGCGTAGAGAAAAAAGAATCTTATGTGGGCTTAAATGACTTAGGCCACAACACTTTCACAAAATATGAACAAAAAAATGAAAGTGGGAAGACCTTTGGTTAAACTTAGTCTAGGCACACCGTGAGTTGTCTGGCAGGATGGCACATCTTCCACGTGAACATCAGTTTAGCCCCCTCGATTAATGACTTTGTCAAAATAACTTTTCTATTATTGGACTGTTCGTCTACGAATTTTATCTAGTTAGATGTTTGCTCATTGTTATCTATGTAAAGAAAAGTCCGGCGAATAAAAAGTTCTGAATGTACGTCTGAGGACAAAATATCCGTAGACAAAATGTTCGGAAACGAATTATCCAGAGACGAGAAGTCCGTAAACCCCTAAAAGGTATGTCTTATTTTGTTAATTCTGCAAAAAAGCTTACATTTATATAATGTATCTGTATTAACTCGCTCATCCAAAAGATATAATCTAACTTAGCAAATCTAGTTATATGCATGAGAAGAGAACTATTTAGTGAAACATTTAGCTTAATTATTGTTCAGGACATACGCGTCCAAATCGGAATCACGATAAGTTTAAGTCGCGCGGAGAGCGCGGGGGAGCGTAAAGCTACGTAATTACTTTCGAACTAATTAAGGGGTCGCACTGTTTTGTCGTATGTGCGGGCGCCAGGGCTATTAAACTGTTACAAACACACACTTTCAGTGGAAACTTCAAGAGCCACTTTAACTTGTTATTATGAGACGTTCCCATTTGAACTTGACACATTTAAATTAGTGGCAAAATTATTGTCGCAAAGGACACTGTATTAAGTAAGCTAGTGCGGACCCTTGAATTGCTTAAATAAATATTATTAGAAGGTAGTTATTCCACTTCAATCTTATCTACAGTTTGCATGCCCTTGGAACCTTGTTACTTCGTTTTTAAATATTGTTGAAACAATCAAACTTTTTAGACGAATAAATCAATTTTCTCAAAAGTTAATGAGATCTTGTTTTTTATCTTTCATTTTGGTACCAAAAAAATATGCAAAAAAATCTTTAAAATTTATTGCGCACAACTTCCCTAGCAAAATGGAGCTAAGTGAAAAAAAAATAGTTATTTTGTCTTTGGATGGAAAAATGATGCAATCGTTTTTTTTTTTTTGAATTTGTATTAGAAATATAACTGACTGCTAAAAATATTATACTAAACTTCTGAAGAAAGCATAAAAAAGAGTATCCAAAAGATGTTAGGCAAGACTAGAATTTCTAAAATTACCTGCAACAAAAGATAAGTTAAGTAAAAAAGAAAATGTGTGAAAGAACAAGGTTTAGGATATACCTACGTAGATCATTTAAAGACAAATTCACAAAACCTGTGTTGCCAAATATATTTTGCTTAGCGAAACGTGTATGGGCTTGAAACAACCGTATAGATGGTGTTAGTAAACCAGCATTAATACCACATATAAGAATTTTTTCCTTTCTTTTTCCATTTCATACTCGGGTTCATTCGTGCTTGCCGATCACATACACGAATATTTAGAAATAGAAAAAAGTCTTTAGCTCTTTCCGTTGGCGTTTATACCCTTAGTATTATTACAATAGAATACTTTGTAATCAGAAGTCAATTGGAAAATACCAGAGGGATTTTCGACTTTTTACCACGCTTTTATTAGTTTGACTTGTAACATTGTACTGGAATCTTACAACTTACTTTTCACCCACTTCTAATTGTCGTATCGATTTGAAACTTTGCAAATTTGTGCAATTCCGGTGACAACACAATATGTTTTTTTTTCCAGTTAACTGCTAAGCTAATATTCACTATTTTTACCTCCAGGGCCAATTTGGTTTCTGCTTAGAAGAGAGTTTTTAATGAATAATAGTATTTGTATTTTCGTGATATCACTTTTACAAAGGTCATAACCTTGATTTTTTCTCGTAGGTCACCCGTGGCCAACACGGCGCTGCCTATGTAGTGTTGGTCACCGGTGTCCTACACGACGGCGCCAGCTCTACTCAAAGAAATGGCATACGGTATACGAACCCGGCTGTCAATTTTCAAATTTTCCATGTCGCCGATGCAAATAAACCTATTTATTTATAACTTTAACGAAACAATAAGTCGTTTAAATCAGTGGGAGGTATTCTTAGATAATTAAAGGATAAAATAAACCCAAAAAGAATCACTAAACAAGCAAAATAGTGTGGAATAATGTCGGTTTAAAATAGGATTTGTCGGAAGAAATCAAGAAAATCCGGTTTGTAACCCTTAAATACGCTTTTGGATGACTCATTCGGTATTCGTTTTAAAGTGTGATTATCCCTTTATAAGATCGTGTTAAGAAATTGGAAAAAATAAGACAGGAAAAAATACAGTGATTTAACTATACCGATATCAAGGGCAAAAAAAGTAAAAAAATCGAAATTTAATTGGCGATTGCTCCCTTCCTATAGAGAATGAAAAATCCAATATTTCCATTTTCCAGTGATTTTAGGTTTAGGTAAATGTATTGCAAAAAAGTATTTGAAATTTTAAGTTTTATCTATGAGTCCGTTTTTCCATCCGACGTTTTGTTTTCGAGTTATTAGGTACCAAAGAGGGGACTGCATGTGGCATTTTTCAACCTAAAAATATTCAATAGAATTACTTGTCATTTTGTAATCCTCGCTAGTGTCAGTAGAGTTTTCAAGCTCCGGGTCCTCTACAACCTCCGAAAATTTAAATCGATTTAATTCACTTTTGCGACCTGTACCCGATTTCAACCCGATTTCAAACGGAAAGTGGTTTTCTTAAAAATATTTTTTTGGGTTTGTAATAACTTTCCTAAATGATTTATTGCAAAAATTACACACGGCACAACGTGAGTCATGTGTGCCTAGTCAGTGAACTTGCCTTCTATTAAATCTCATGATTTTAATTCGCAGCTTCCTCAGACTGTCTTTTTTGCATTTACAGTCTTTGTGAATAAATCAAAGATTAAATATTAACTAACAAATACCTAAACTAACAAAGTGCTGTCAGCAGAATTAATAATCAAAGGAAAACTATTTCTTTCTTATTAAGAGCCACATTATTTTAATAAAATTTTGCAGTTTGTTTTTCCATAAACTGCTTCAAATTTATCTATACAGGATTCATGTAATTTAAATCGCTGTTATCTTCGAAGTCAGGGAAGCAGCATATAGACGGAATCCAATTTCAGATAGAAAATTTGCCTTTAGGTAGTTAAAACGAAGTGCAAGTAAATAAAAATATCAGGCTGGATTGGTTTGAAATATGAAATGCAAATGTTGGAACTGATATTGAGACAAAATATTATTTTTATATTGAATATTTCAGAAATTATTGTGACGAAACATAAAATAGGCATACTAAACTGCTGGCCACTCGAACTTACACATAAAGATTTTTAGGCAAAATTTAAAGTTCAGTATTTTCAACAGGAATGCAAATTTTTGAACGCGTCTTGCAGATTTTAAGAGCTAGTGTTTTTCGGATTAAGCTGAATGACGTATATTTGTCGCAGGACCATAGGTTTATTATATACGGGGTGATCACTGAAGTCATGCAAAAAATCAAAAAGTTTGTATGAGTGAAATTTCCGCAAAAACTTTTTTTTGGTCGTTGCAATATGGTTCGTTACTAAGGTAACATCAATATCTCTAGACGTTTTTGTCACTTTTTGGATTAAGGCCCTTAGGTCTTGTACACACTACTAAACATAAAATTTGGGTAGCAAAATTTTTAAAATGCTATAACTTGACATTGGTTTTTTTAGGGATTACAGGAACCTTTACATTAGGTTTAGAATTAGAAATTTTGTAAGAATTGACTTTGGCCGTTGTTAACCAATCTTGTATATTTTAGAATATAATGTAATAAACTAGTTCTTGTCGCTACGTTTTTGTCTATTATCGACTCGGTATAATGTGTAAATTTCAACCTGTATATTACAACTCCCAAATAAAATGCTTAGATTATAGAAAATCTACGTGAAATAAGGATTCCAAATCCGTAAAAATCATCAAGAACCGTCAATCCAATGTCAAGTTACAGCATTTTAAAAATTTTGCTACCCAAATTTTATGTTTAGTAGTGTGTACAAGACTTAAGGGCCTTAATCCAAAAAGTGACAAAAACGTCTAGAGATATTGATGTTACCTTAGTAACGAACCATATTGCAACGACCAAAAAATTTTTTTGCGGAAATTTCACTCATACAAACTTTTAGTTTTTGTGCATGACTTCATTGATCACCCCGTATATAATAAACTTATGGTCCTACGATAAATATACGTCATGCAGCTTAATCCGAAAAACACTAGCTCTTAAAATCTGCAAATCGCGTTCAAAAATTTGCATTCCTGTTGAAAATATTGAACTTTAAATTTTGCCTAAAAATCTCTATGTGTAAGTTCGAGTGGCCAGCAGTTTATTATAATTACTAATTGTAAAATAACACTATAAATAGATGAAACTCAATATGACAAAGGTAAGGATGTAAATTCAACCGAATAAAAAGAAACCATACTACAGGAATAACAAAAAAGTTTTACAACTTTAGATGTCAATACGTATTAGAGTAATATATTAGGACATAATATGCAAGGACCTAGCCCAGGAGTTAGAGGCGTCCAACACGTACCGAGAAGCAAGCGACATGAGGCCTTTTTGTATTGACTCCTAGCATCTGGATTAACAGGGAATGACATGTCTGCCGGCCTCTTTTTGCCCGTAATGTTAATAAAAATAGGCAGTCCTGGTTATTTTTCTTAAACAAATATTTCCTTTGACTCAGCAACGTGAACATTTGCATGCAGCTAGGGAGCGATAGATGGTAAAGGAAAAAACGCTTCTGTCGACCCAAAAGTGGTGGCAGAAGCGGATTAACTTACTCCATTTTTCGACAATCGCTATTCCCATGACCAACCATCTTGAAATTTTACAGGTGAGTAAAGAAACACTTTTTCTCTCAATTTTTTTCATCGAGTTGGTTGCAAGTGAAACGTTAAAATTTTCTTGGTTAACATACAGGGTGTTTTGTTTCGGGGTTATTAAACGTCAAGGTGGAAATTTCCGCAAATTCGTATGGGATCGATTACAGCTCGCAAAACTGAATTAAATCGCTTTAAATTTTCTAAGGTTTTGGAGGACCGATAGCTTCAGAACCCTATTGAATTGGTGAGGATCGGAAAATGGTAAATATATGAAGAAAATTAACAAATAGAAACCTAATCAACTATTTATTTCTTTTAAAACCTTATTTAAAGTAAAAGTCTCCAAAGGCATATTTTTTTATGGTGGCGCGACCAAT
This sequence comes from Philopedon plagiatum, assembly GCA_963971165.1. Taxonomy (NCBI): domain Eukaryota; kingdom Metazoa; phylum Arthropoda; class Insecta; order Coleoptera; family Curculionidae; genus Philopedon; species Philopedon plagiatum. The sequence continues at coordinate 23,417,648 of OZ020197.1, read as the reverse complement.
ATAACTTAGAAGGGAGCCAAACGGTTTTTTGGAAACGCCTTTTTTTCTCGAAAATGCAGTTATGCGAAAATTGGGAGTATTTTCAATTTTTTTTTCGGAAGTAAATTTTTCGATTTCTTTAAAAAGCACTTTGCGGAAAAATCTTTTTTGAAAAAACGCTTCTAAAAACTAATTTAGGGTAAATGTGGGGGAGATGCCGCGTGGGAATAGATGCCACAGGTCACGTGGTACGCGTGCTGGTACCTACAAGACTTTGGCAAATGTGACATCGGAATTCAGATGACCAGTAAGCGTTATGTATGCGGTCGGTGGGTTTTTCCTTTGCATTTTGAGGTCGTAATTTAAGAATTAAAACAATAAATAGCATTTTCATTACCTAATATTATATAAGGTACATTTCAAACTTTAGTAGCATATTGAATTTTGAGAAAAATCGGGTTTGATTTGTATTATTCGAGTTAGATAGGCTATTTTATAGATTAATATGCATATTTTAGTTTTATTTCGGTGTTTTGCAAAGTGATGCGGCGTCTCTTCCTGCCGAAAAGGATGTGCCACATATTTTGGGTGGGAGAGTTGCCACACATTGAATTTTTGTGTTTAGATAAAAGTGATAGCTGATAACCACGTTTTTAGCACATGGAAAATAAAAATAATCAGTAATAATATTCTGTAGGTTCACAATGCCCATCAGCGTAAGGCCAGTGCCAAACCAATAGAAAAATGGACAGAAAAATTGGGATTGTTGTGTCATAGGTGCAAAATTGCTACATGAGATCTGTACCATGTTCCCCACCATATGCAACATGCATACAATATTATGCAAACAAGAAGAAATGAAAAAAAATAAGGCATCTGTCCCTTATGAAAAATTTTATGAGGCATCTTTCCCTATAACTCTGGGCATCTCTCCCACATCCCAGCGGAGAGACGCCTTAAAAGCTAGTATTGTAAATAATTTTGTAACCTTGAATTCACTTCTTTTTTTATATTTATATTTGTGATATATAGATCCTGTAAATGTCACTTTGTGATTTTTGTAAAAAATATAATATGCAACTAGCGATATTACGATTTTATTTGTAAAAGCGGGGCAATTGTCCCGCATTTACCCTACTATAAAGTAAATTACCTAGAAGACCTAAGGAAACTTGGCCAAGCGCCAAAGGGTTTCGTTTTGGTTTGTTCAGGATCTTTTCTGTCTTTTTCTTCATTGACGTTCTTAGAGATGGAACATTCTGGAAAATTTATTTTTGGGAAATATTTTCCGAGAACAATGAGAATTTATTGGAAATTTTGGAGAATTTATTTTATATGTTGGAGAATTTTACGTTTTGACTGTATAAACTGAAAGAACATATTTTTTTACCAAAAGTAGTTTTTACAATAATTTTATCTGAAAAAATAAAGAGATGTAGAGATGGAACATTCTCGAGAATTTATTATTGCGAAATATTCTCTGAGGAAAATGAGAATTTATCGGAAATTTTGGAGAATTTATTTTATATGTTGGAGATTTTTATGTTTTGTTTGACTGCATAAACTGGAATAACATATTGTTTTACCCGAAGTAGTTTTTACAATAATTTTATCTGAAAAAATAAAGAGATAGCACTGCACAATACCTAATTTAGAAAATATTTAAATTGTAAATTAATGTGATCACGCATCTAGTCAAAATAAAGACACATTAAATTTTTATTTCCATCATTTTTGAGCAACTTTATTTATAAATAAAACATATAAAACTTAGAAACGCATTGTATAAAATATCATGTCTAAACAAGTTGTTTAAAACAACACTGAAAAGAAATAAAGATAAAGATAAAGATGCTGCAAGCTCCATCTATGATACCATAGCGGCATTAAAACAAATTACATTAAATTTCCGTAAATTCTCATAAATTCTTCGAGAATATGAATTTTCCCGAGAACATTCTCGTTCTCGGAAATATTCTCGAATATTTTCCGGTAATTTAAATTTTTTTATAAAATCATAAATTTTCGAGAATTAATGCTGGGAAATATTCTCGGTAATTTACAGTTCTCTGGAAATATTCCCTTGAGAACATTCTCATGGCACATCTCTAGACATTCTCTAAGGTAGAAGAGTTCATAATTTAGTTATCGAAAAACGATGATTTCGAAAAAATATATTTTCGGAAAACGTAGTTTTGAAAAATCTGTTTTTCGAAAAAATATACTTCCGAAAAAGATGTGTTTCGAGAAAAAAATCTAGTTTCTGTAGATGTCAAAATGATCGGGCGCAATTGTATCCACAATCAATATTAATATTTCTTTTAGACTAAATATTAAATTCATATGTATTGTGACAGAATACTACTCAATAATAGAAATAACTAATTCTCTAATTTATCCTGGTTCGCATTAAAACAAACTCATGTCTAGTCTAAATGCCCTGATTAATTTGGCAATAAATTATTATTTGAATGTTTGCTAGATTTAATGAAAACACACCATCGGAATAACTATACTTTACTGTCAGAAAATCCCTGAATTATAAGCATTTATTTTAACTGCAACAAAAAGCTGCGCACGAGTGATAAACAAACGCAGTTCAGGAATAATCAAATTAAAATAAAAAGTTAAATCTGTTTTTGTAAAAGTCTTAAATTAGAAAAATTGAAAATTAATGTTCATTCAGGGATGTTATTACAAGTTCTTGTAAATGAAGTGAAAGATATAAACCAACTTGCGTCGTTTAGCAAAGAACAGCACTTGGAAAAAAGCACTACAAACTTTTTGTTTGTTTCAATTTATTATACAGTTTATCCTGGAAAGTGAAAAAAACAAAGAAAGAGAAAACGTGCTTATTATTGATTTTACGAAAAAAAAGTTAGTCCTTAAAAATAGTTCTGCTTTTGGTTAAAATAATATTTACATATTAAAACATCATATTGCATGTATAAAGCGGTCAAAAATGGAAGACTTAAAAGTATCCCTACGAAAGAAGTACCCTTATTTTTGGGAAAATATACTGAGAACTCAAAATTATTATGTTTAGGGTTCCTATTAAAAAATGTTTCATTGACATTTAAATAAAAAATACTTTAAAAATAAGTAAAAGGTGGCATTTAATTAGGCAACTTAATCTGCCAAGGTGCAATTTATTATTTGTTTTTGTTCTTGGAGTGTTCAATCCCGAGATTGGTTGGACGCAATTCTTCAGCTTTGGCGATTCGGTGCTAAATCCTTCGTTTTTCTTTAGCTAACCTTACTTTGACTACTTAATCTACATACCTTAGCGTAGGCCTACATCCCTTAGCATAGGCCTACCTCTGCCTTGTCTATCCTCTGCCACCCCCTCCAAAATCAACTATGTTAATTCGCCGACCGCCGCGCCATGTCTCAGAATGTATCCGATCATTTTATCTCTTCTTTTCTGTAATATATTCCACATGGTCCTTTCTTCCCTGACTCGACTCGGCACATTACTATTTGTAATTCTTTACTTACCATCATCATTCTTCTATAGCACCACATCTCGAATGCTTCTATTTATGTACAGTTTTTCTTCTTTCCCTAGTGTCCAAGCTTCACATCTGTATAAAGCACCGCTCGATACATATGCTTTTAGGAAACGCTTCCGAATTCCTATATCCATGTTGCTTGCTAAATTTTATGGCACATACGTTATGCACAACCAGTTGATCATTATTTTGAATTAACAGCCGATATATAGCGAGATTTTGCAACCAGAAATTCCAGACATGCTAACCGCTAAACTTTAGAGTGGTCTTTTAATCAGAGTTTTTGCTACATTTACCAACTGACTTTCTAAACCGACCACAAATGGGGAGGCTTTTAAAATTTCTTCAATTTTCAAGGTTTTTATAAATCGCATGGGTCAAACATCATTTTATATTTGAGCGTTTTGGGCTTTGCGTGTCTGGAATTTCTGCTTGCAAAATGCCCCCATTTTCTTTTATTTTGATACTATTCAGTTTCAGCTCAGTATCATACATCACTGCAAAACCGAGTTCTAGTATCACGCCCAAAATCGTATAGCAAAAGATACGATCCATTTAAATAGTGGCTTTCTACTGGTTGTAATTCAGTTAACCTTTATCAACAGAAAAATATTTTTAGTGCGGTTTATTCAAAGTTCATTTTAACTAGAAGCATATCTCTCAAGATGGCATTGACGTGCATTTACTACCGTTCTTAATTGAAGATGTGTATCTAAAACGCAAACCTTAATGAACAGACACCTATACAGAAGGCTTTGAAGTTCCGACAATTAGTAAATGCCACAAAACACTACAGAAATGTTTTACGGGCCCAGTGTTGACCATAATTGATTCCTTTTTCTCCGTATTTATAAAAACAACGACTTACACTAAGTTAAGAGGTAGTTACTATATTGGAGATTGAATAGTACGTGCATTCAATTATTGTTATTTTAATATATTGACAATTCTGACAACTAATTTGCCCAAAAATAAAATGAATATACTACATACATTATTATTATTATTATATAAGGTCTGTTCAAAGATATATCGTCTCATTGTGCGTCATAAATCGTGTCCTTTTTACCTGATGGCGCAGGGTCGTACCTTCCTTAAAAAGGGATTTCAAAAAAAAATTAGGTTAAAGAAATGTACATTTCTTGGGTTTAAAGAAATGTACATTTCTTTTACCTAAAGAATTAAATAAATGTTAAAATAAAATTAAAGCTAGTTTTATAAAAGCTTTTGAAAAGTCCGTATGTCAAATTGCTAAATGCTTGCCAAAAGAAGAAACACAAATGTTGCATTATTTGGAAAATTCTACAAGTGAGACATCAATAAAGTTTCATTCCAAACATTTGTCTCCAGATGCAAGACAAATTATAAAAAAAGTCGTTAATGAAAATGGGCTTCGATGAAGTAAGTGCAGTAAAAAATCCAGCGATACGACAAAAATTCCAGTATCCACAGTGCGTGATATAATACGAAAATCATGTCTAGACAGAAAGGTTTGATGTGATGTTGGCAAAGCTAAGTGTTTGGACGAAAGTGTTTGGACCAGGGTGGCTGAAGATCAGACCACGTTTTGAGATATGATGACGTGGTGTTTCGCGCCAACTACTTCACCCACTTCTGTGCTTCTAAATTTCATCGGGCTGCTAACATTACATACTACGTCGAATTTCATCGACTCGTGCACCATTACATATAAAATGAGGAATTTTTGTCGGTTTATAAAACTGCCTGATAAAGGGTAAGGGCGATAGCAGGAGGGTACCCGAACCAGAATCAAGAATAGTCCTTTTCTCTTGAGTAATTTGACGGTCTTATGTGGTACTAGCGAATAAATTATTATTTATATTTTATTTATTCTTTTCCTGTAAATCGCAACAACGTTGTAATAAAATTTTCTTTGGAATTTTTGGTCTATAAAATATGTATGTAGGTGGTTCTTACAATAATCTAGCGACAATTTAAAAATTGTGTGTCCTATTTGAAAGGAAAATAGTGCCAACAAAAAGAGCAAATTGAATATTAATTGCAGTTCTTACCGTGTCGTATCATTTATCTTGCTATTTACTTGACTTGATAATTTTAACAATACAATCCTCGAAAAACAAAGATCATTTGGCAATATCGTTAAGTATATTTTTTAGAAATATCATTGGACGATATATCCAATTAAAACACTGATGATTACCAAAGCAAATAACCATGCAGATAATGAGAAATCTCTTCAGCCACACGATATTATTGTATTCATAATATCGTGTGGCCAATACCAAGCTTAAACGTAAGGTTAACGATATTCCATTTTAAACTTTTGACGTCGGAGATGAAGTTTCCGACCAATGGGCCAGATGGCGTAATGTATTACAATTTACTTTATAATGTAAAGAATTAATCTTTGCTTTGCCATGCAGATGGTTTCGTGTTTGTAAAGGCATTTAATTTGCATGAATTTTCATAGAAACTAGATCTTGAGGTAAAGCGTGTACCTAATCCTTTTAAGTATTTGGTTGAAGGATGTAATGAGGGTATGATCATATAAATTTACAAAATTTTAAAAACGACTAAAATGTTAACAGCTTTGCAGAATGAACTAGACAGTGTGTTCTTCCTTTGTATTAAAGTACATGCAGTCCAAAAACAATACCCAAACCTAAACTTTGCTGAAACAGATTGCCCTCAATTATAAAGCAATTTCCTCCTGTATCGAGGGCAATTATTCTGAGCTTCACTTTAGGTTTCCGCGGTTGACCAAATCACATGGGGTCCGCATCACGCCACGATCACACCAAGAGCTGTACTTAACTATTTTGGAGGCTAATTTAGGACTACACCTGAGGAAGTTGGACTAGCCTGATCAGTGTTTTTGCCGTGCTTGTACTAATCTTAGCTGGCTATATGCTTCAAAAATATCTGTACATTGAAAAGGGAACAGAGAAATTTCTTCATTTTACTGAGAGTTTGAAAACTTAAGTTTCTGTAACAATATAATAAGTTTAATGGAAGAGTTGGAAATTTCTTACAATCAATGGATGGCGTCTCTTTATAGATGGTTCCAAAACAAGTTTGAAGGCAGTTTTACTCCATAACGGTAATGAATATCCGTCAATACTGCTTGCTTATTTTATTGTGTTAAAAGAAACATACGAATCCATACTGAATGATATAAAATACAAAGACTTGCAGCGGAAAGTGTGTGCTAATTCGCTAAGCACTGCTGTTTTCTGTAGGTATATGGGAGATAGTAGAGCTACTAACACTTGATATAACATTGGCCAAAAAGGGCAGAATTAGTGTGCTTCAAAGCAACCTTTAATTGATCCACAAAATATCATTCTACTTCAACTGCATATTAAGCTCGGTTTGATTAAGAATTTTGTAAAGAAATGGATAATAACGGTAAAAGTTTTTTGTATGTCAAGTCGATTTTCACAAAATTAAGTGAAGCAAAATTAAAAGAAGGGATACCTATTTATCGCACAAAAATACGTCTGTTAATGAGAGACCCAAATTTCGACCGCAAGCTAAATAACAAAGAATTAGAAGTCTGGATTTCATTGAAACCTGTTATAAATGGTTCTTTAGGGAACCACAGAGCTAAATATGCGGAAATTGTAGACAACAAGTTGTTACATGCTTACAAAGAGATGGAATGCAAAATGTAGCTCAAGATCCACTTTCTTGATTCGCATTTTGATTTTTTCCCGTCCAATATTGGAGCCGTGAGCGATGAACAGGCCGAGCAGTTCCACCAGGATGTGCAGAGGCTTGAGGAGCGGTTTCAAGGCCGTTGGAATGCAGCTATGTTAGGCGATTACTGTTGGCATCTAAAGAGAGAGGATTCTACGTCCCATAAGAGAAAAATTTAAAAAATTACTTCTTGTTAAAGTCCAGTGTTTTTTTATTTGAATTGTAACACTACTATTTCAAAAAATAATTTTTTATCTCCAGTGTAATTATTTGTCTTTAAAAATTGGAAAAAATGGGACGTGACAGAAAACCAAACCCTATGTATTCTTAATAAGACAGCAGTTTCATAAAATAAACACAATGATTTGAAGAGGGTTCTCGATTTTTCTTTTAATTTGCAAGGCAGTGTTATTATAGAACCTATAAGAATTTATTTGCGGAGTAAGCCAATAACTACTATAAAACCATTCTTGTTAAAAAAAATTGAGACATCGTATTTGAACTTCATGTTTTGTACCAAAATAGAGAGTACTACTTATTGCCATATTTAAGAAAAATACCTCATTAAATGGTGTATATATTTTATTCTCTGATTTTGATTAGTTGCTGCCTTAAAACTACTCAGCATTTACTAATTATGTTTTTATTAAAAATACTAGCATCATCATATAGTTTTGTAGAAAAACGCATTTGGAAATACATAATCCAAAAATGTTGTCCGTGCGATAGCAGATTCATTAGTAATTTGGCCCTTGTTAACAAAACGACGTTGTATTGCTAAGTTAGCAAATAAACTGGCTCAAAAAATTGGAATTTTTCGACGGATATTATTATAAGATCGATCGTAGCTTGTTAGTAGAGGGTAGATTCTCAGTATAAATGTAATAAATTTGCCCCTACGCGGGCTGTAGCTATTTCTCTTGTCGTTTTCTCTATTGTCGGGTTTAGTACGAAAGCACACCCTTAAAATCCCAAAGTGTTTCCAACTAAGTTTTCTTATTGACAGCTGTAACCAAACAAAATTATTGATTTAAGTTTATTCGAAAAACAGGCAATAATATTCCAGAGCAGATTCAATACTTCCCACAAGAGTTCGGCACGTAAGATGCCAAGTTTTAGTAATGAACGTCTCAAGAGATATGATAATACTTTTTGGGTTTAAAGTGGTATGAACATAATTCTCGGGTTTAAAGTGAAACTGTAAAATTTGGCAAATATGAATGTACGCGATCCTTTAAACAAAATGATTTACAAAGACTTAGAAGAAAAAGGGCTAATAATAGTAGTTTTTGAGATTTTCTTACATAAAAACACGTAAATTATAAAGTCGATTAAAAAATTTATAATGGGTGAGTATCTTTTATAGGAAAATAAAAACGCGCATATTATATATGTATAAAACAGTGTGGTGCATAAGAAAGTTCCTTCGTAAACAGTAAACAGGGCAACGCGACGCCGCGCCATCGCGCCAGCATGCAGAGTAATTTATGCTAAAATTATTTTCTGTTAATTTAACCCGGGAATATAAAATTTCCTAATTTGTTATTATGACTATAGCTAATATTTTAAATTCTCAGATATGTTTTAAAAAAATGTTTAGATACGGTAAAAAATTAATAAATAATATCTAAAATTGTCGAACGAATTCATCACCGAATATTATACTATTTTCCCTTACGTATGCAATTGGTTAGCATTGACCGATACAATAAGGATATGTATGTATTTTTTTATTCCATAAATCATTTAAGAAAGTCATTACATTACAAACCCAAAACTATTATTTTGAAGGAAAGTACTATGAACATTTTTTTCCTATGAAATCCAATAAGTCTTTAATTTAAAATCACCTGGTTGAAAACAACCAACCATAAAAAAATTACAGCGAGAGCATCTGCCCATGATTAATTATTATTATCACTTCGTTGCGTCACCATGGAAATGTTTTAATTTTAAAGTTGTCAATATAATTTAATAATTTAAAAATGGTCACGGTTTCAAATGTCACGTTCAAATAATCAAATCTAACGTACCAGAAAATACTGTTTACAGCAAAAAATCTGTATGGAAAGCATTTTTGGACTTTCGCAATGATATAAATTATGAATTACTTAGATGGAAATAGAACGGTAGAGGAATTGGCTGCAATGTTAAAGGAGTGGGCCGTAAATACGCGAAAAAAGGACGGTACGGATTTTAAAGAAACTACAATCAAAACCTTATGGAACATAAAAAATAGGCTCCTACAAGAAAAATGCCTACTATAAAGAATATAAGGTTATAACAATAGATCCATTCAAGAGCGTCGTATTTCAACAAGCGCGAGTTGTTGGCGACGCTGTGAGACGAAACCTGCAATCAAATCCTCGTAAACAACGTTAATTTCAGCTGAAATAGCCAAAATTGTAAATTTATGCGATGAAAACACCCCTGAGCTGCAATGGAAATTCATCATCATCATATCGCTGCAGTAAAATTGGCTTGGCGAGGTGGAGAAGCTGCAGCTTGCTGACTTTTTTCATTATGAAACAAATAATGATAGTTCCGCAACAAATCGGATTGAATACAATCCCGTATTTAGTAAAACCTGCCAAGGTGGTTCGAGAAAGTGCACAGAAAGCAAATTTTTAATAGAAAACAATGACAGCAACGTCTGTCCTGTCAAATTATTTAACAAATTCGAAAAGAGGCTCTAATATTAAAACTAACAGATTATTTTTTGTTGCTCACTATCTTTTATGTCCAAACATTGTAGGCATCCTACACGAATTATTTACCCTTACAATGGACCTAACATTTTTAAACTTGGCCATTACTGTTTACGCATATGGAGCTATTATGCTTCAATTGTATGAAGTTCGAATAATTCTCCATGTTATGAAGCTAGACAATCTTGCAAAAGTGATTTTTAACAGTTTGATTGTGAGCCCATTACTGATGAAAATAACGAATACCGTTCGAATTTTTTAGGTCGTGTTAGAAACGAGCATTTCAATTATTCACATTAGTACGTTCCTCCCCACTGCAGCTAATCTTATAGGCTGTTATTTTTTTTAGCTAGTCGTTTAATGGTAGACCCCAATGGTGACCTAGGCAAGTGAACGTTACAATAATTCTAACGCGACTGTAAGGAACATAGTGTAGGATTTCTCTTAAAATTTCTAACCCCTCAATTAACATCAGTTTACACGTAATCTAAACTGAGAATTTAATTCATTTTTAATATAACATCATAGAATGTTTATGTTACATTCGTAATAAAATGTATGGAGCTAATCAGATGACGCCGTTCAACATCAATACAAAGGGCAAAAAAAGTCCAGGGATCAAGATCTAAGGCTGAGGAGTTGGTATACATATTATATTTGGGTAAATGCAAAATAGCGAATTCTAGATGGCATTTTGTTGTAAATAATAATAATAATAAATAAAAATGTACTAAATAAATATTGTTTACAAACCTAACTTAATCTTTTAACTCCGCTTGAGTAGCAAAACTAAATTTTTATATCGTAATCTTCGGTGTCAGGGAATATTTTGAAATACAGATGCTGCTGTGCACTTATTTTTAATCCAAACTATACTTTATATAGTTTATAAGTCTGCAAAACAGCTTAGTAAAATAAGGTAAATATTTGAAAATACGAAACAAATAATATGTTACGATTTCGTAATACTAAACAGATTTTCCCAATATTTCGCCAGATAACCGTTTATTTAGCACCTCTGCAGTGCTTTCAGGATAAGCGATAAAAAGCCCGCTGTTGCATATTTGTTTAATAAATGACAATTCGAAACTGTCTCACGTTAGTGTCTCTGCCGAACTTTCGAAAAAGATAATAACAATCTGAAAGCGAATTTTTATATTCTCCATTTCATCTACCTTGTGCGGCATTAAAATTTCATTACCAAACGTTTCTAGAGATTTGGAACAAGTTGTTTCGATGTAAAAGGAAACTGTAGGGTTCTAGCAATATTTTATCAGTTTTACGTTATTGGCCGGAAAAAGAACGACAAATATTTTTTGCCATGTTTGTTGATTCGTAGTTGAAAATTTTATACTGGATCTACAATCCAAACAATTTTTTGATTTTATTGTCTTTGTGCGTTTTTTTTAAAGGTATTATTATTATTATTTGCCTATTAACGCAGTAAGTATAAAAAAAGAAAATATGAACATTTTATTTATCGCATATGTTACTGTAAGAACCTAATTATTTTATCAGTTTTGAATAATTTCTTAATAACATGTTTCTTGTGCTGCCAAATTTTTACAGGAATTGATATAGTTCTGTCAGTGTGATGATCATTACATATGTCAATATCTTTCTTTTTTAGATGAGTCGTTTTTTTACAAATCGTACGGATTTGGGCGAAAAAATTTTGCAAATTTTTAAAATGTCACATAATTTTATTTCCATTTATTCATTATTTGAGTCAACACGTGCATCGGGATTTTTTAAATTATCTTCCTAGCTATGATATTTATAAATTCTAATAGTTTATTTGATTCTGTCACATTGTAAATTCATTATCTCTAGTTCTAATAATCGGATGGAGACCGTTCTCTCGCCGTTTAATTTATTGTTGTGTAGCCTTTCTAACTGCAGCTGAAAATAATTTTAGAACATTATTTAATAAACATTAATAACAAATTAATTATTTTATGCTCGCCACCACAGCGTAAAAAATCGCAAAAATACCATTATATGCGTTGGTTTTACCCTAATAATCCATCAAAAAATAAAAGTGGAATCTCTATTCGGTCGAAAGATATATTATGTATTAATTTCGAGCGCGTGTCGCGCTCCGAAAGTTGCGCTGTGCGCCGCATGTCGCGCACGATGTGCTATTCAGCAGTCTTGAATAAATTGTTAACGCAAACAGTGCCTTTTTTCGTGATATTCCACATCTAAATTAAGTTAAAAGTGCATACGTAATAAAAAATGCCCAAATCATCAAAACCACTAAAAGGATCAAATATTCGAACGGACAGATGTTTTAATTCCTTCGAATTGATTATTCATCCGAGAATCCGAAATACAGGCAGTTTAACGAACTTTTCAAAGCAGCATGAATCGGCATTAAATATTTCTTGAAATTTAGAACATATAAAACACGCCTAATGAAAATATCTATATCGGGAAGACAACTAATTTACACTGATTTTTACTACACCGTCAAAGTAATATTTTCTATTACTAAATTCCATAACTAAAATATTTCCTAGGAAAAAAAAATACTTTGATTTAGGAGGAGGTAGTACTAAATTTTCTTAACACATTTGACGTTAAAAAAATGTATCACTTTTTAGAATATTAAAATTATGTATTTGTGGTATGATACTTCTAGAGATAAAAGTATCAATTTTGTCTGTAGTGTATGTACTCGTACGCGTTTTTAAGAGAGGTTTTACAATTTTACATCTCATTTCCACGACAGCCTACTTCCCATTTCTGAGTTGTTTGCAAGGTTTTGGAGAAATGCATTGATTCAAAAATTTTAGAGTATGTATAACAGCAACGACAGCAGATCTCACCTTTGATTACACACAATTCTGATCTTTCCTTTACCAATATTTTCATGCATTCTGCTGATAAAAACAAGCTTTCATCTTTTCTTTGTGACCATTTTCAGCAGAAGAAAAAAACGCATCATACAATAATTTGCATCCTTTTACAGAAACGAAAACTATCCCACTTCTTCCGCTTATTCATATCTCGAGTCTTCAGATTATGGAACAATTGCCTACGAAGGTTTTTCCTTCTCCTCTTAAGTCCTAGTTATTTCAATTACGCATCAGTAAATTAGATCTTCCGGCTTCAGATACCCCCGGTACGTTGGTATTTAGGCGTGAAGCTTATGCGTAGGCTGTCACAGGCGAAAAAAAAATAAAACAAACTAATCCCAACACGCAACAGTCCTTGAATGTTAGGAGGAATGTCTAAAATGTCCAATGTCAATGCGGCATGTCTGGCTCCGCATTTTGTAAATTCTTTTATGATCTACTTTCAAATTATAAACACCCCCAGTATGACAGATCTATTCATGTTCACCAACGCACAAAATAATTATTGAAATGATTCGATCTTTTGGCATTGCTTTAGAACACGATCTCTGACAATATTTTAAAAGACATATCAGTTGCTAAAAGCTTGGATCTCATTTTCAAGCTCAAGAGTATTCTCCAGCTTTCATTTTACATACTGTGTGTCCCCAAAATTAGACTCCACAATATAATATTCGTCCCTACTTCTGGGCACGACATTAAGTAACCTTGGTACTAATAAAGGGACTGCTCGAACTCGTCAGTGACCACAATTCTTACCAGCAAACATTTTCATTCGCTTACTGGTGCTATAATTTGTCATTCTAAACGTCTTTACGGCTTCTGCTAATGTTTCTCAATAAAAAAACACATCACGTATGAATCCATTTATTGTTGAGCTCCAGAGAATTAATTTCCTTATAACTAAAGTTGATGGAGTCCCTTACCTGGTTTGCTCAGGTTTGCTCAGGTTTGCTCTCCTAACCTTCAGATTAAATCTTACCTTTTCCAGACGTCTACGGCAGATTATCGTTTTTATATTTAGGCTTTAAATCTGCGTGAACTCTTCCATTTTAAATGGGTTATAGATACACTAGCTTGCGCCCACGACTTCATCCGCGGTATAACAGTTTTACTCCATTACAAACTTTGGACCCCCATTCCACCCCCTTAGGGGTTAATTTATTAAAAACTGTAAAATACACATTTATTTTTTAGAGTACTTCTATGAAGTTTCGAGGTAATAGGACAATCTAATATTCTTTCTCCATACTAAGTTTGAACCTCTGTTTTACCGCCTTAGGGGTTTAATTTTCAAAAACCCTTTCTTAGTGAACGCCTACGTTATATAAGAAACCTCTGTGCAAAATTTCATGTTTATATACCGAGCGGTGTGGGCCGTGCGTTGATTCCATCAGTCAATCAGTCAATCAGTTTCTTCTTTTATATATAGAGATACCCAAATTAGTTTTCTTCACATAGCTAAATCGCTTTTTAGCACCCATAAAGGATGCACTCGCCACCTTTTTATCTAAATAGTTCCGGCTTTCTAGTACATACCTAATATGTTACAATTTTAAAGAAAACTTCTAAAACAAAAAAGAAATAAAATCGTGTTTGAATCTAAAATTGAACTGACGCTTTTATGATAAAATGATACTTACTACAACAAAAAATCCTGTGTTAAAACGTACTAAAACCAATGCTCTGTGATAACACGTATACCTACTCGTATTTTATACTCTCGTAATAGTAAACAGATGTTTTAATATTTGCTGGATAAATGTAAATTAAGTACCGCTGCAGTGGAATCAGGATAAGCTTTAAAATGTTGTGTTTGTATAGTTTCGCGTAATATATGTTGCACTGGATCTCGCATTATTGCTTCTGCCTTAGTGTTGTTATTGACAATAACGATTTAACTGCGCTTTTTATAGTTCTTAATAAAGCTTAACACCTAAAGTATTTGGCAGTAAAAAGAATACTAAAGATTGTATGTTTTAAAAAGTTTTGTTGAGATCGAACGAGAACGGGACTTTTGAACATGTAAAGCTATCTAATCGAAAATAATTTTTGTTGTCGGTGTTTTTCATCTTAATTAATGATTTGCAATTGCGACACAGTTATGGTAAACTTTTTCTATCCAGTGTCAGTTCTTTATCTCCCAACTTATCTACTTCAATAAAGTCTATGCACGGTGCACTGAAGCTTGGACAAAAATGTAATTTTCGACCTTTTAAGGGGTTATATACAGTTAGAATTTTCAAAAAATCGATTTTTTTAATTTCATTTTCGTAATGTACATGTATTCAAGTACACACACAGAAAATTTCAAGGTAATCCGGCGATTATTTTCGAAGTTACACGCATATTTGTAAAGACGTGTCAGAGCGATTGTAGGCTATATAAAGTGCTTTTGAAACTTTAAACGCGTTTTTCTCAAAACCGTGTTTTTAAAGTCGGTGACGAAGATTTCTCGGAAACGGCTGAACCGATCAGTCTCAAATTTTAACACAAGCTTCTTAAGTATATTTTTTACTAATTAACGAAAGGTTTTTTCTCACCGATAAATATTTTTTTATATAAACACTTTAAGGCCAAAATTTTGGTCAAATATCGTTTTTTCTTAGAAGCCGCCATTTTGTCAAAAAATTTTATTTTCCTTATTCCTTCCGTTAATTAGAAGATTATACATTACTTTAACGAAATCCGTTTGGTTTTTTCATATTAGATGATCCAGTCCAGAGATATCGTTCTCACCGCAAGATGCCTTTTTTGAGAGGAACTTCTGGAGATCAGCTATAGCAGCTTTCAAAATTATTATTTTTACAAATACAAAAATCTTAAAATACAACTAAAAGTTACCATAATATGTGTACAAATTTTTACATTAATAAATTTAAAAGCCTTCTCAGGAAAAATTCTTGAAAAATCGCTTTTTTTAGGCCTCCTGACTGCATAATAACCCCTTATATAGATGTAAGTGAGTATTACAAGGGTAGTAAAGTGACCAAGTAAAACGTTTTTAGTTAAAATCATACAGATTTCCCCAAGCATCCTAATGGAATTATGACCATAAACTAAGGAATATTTGTAGGTAAGATTTTAACTACTATTTAGTTGCATTTTTACCTTAGATGTGTATGGTTGTAACTTCTGAAGTGTTTTGTAAAGTATTTTTGCGATGGAAAATCAAAAACCTGGTATGTAAATTATATAAAAGGTCATTTTGCCTGAGTTCCTTGTAGCTTGTTTAATTCTTACATGAAATGAAAGAAAATGTGCAAATTTTTATTTACAAATTTTTTTAAACGTTTTGCAAGCTTTTAGAAAACCTATATAAATCTATATACGCAATTTTTCGTTGTCAAGTTTGGCCGTCGGCTGAAAATGAGAAAAGATTTAGTGCAATGAAACAGTTGCCTATGAACGCATATAATATTCAGACCCCTGACGAACCAGAACTAACAAATATTTCATACTTGATGTGTGCTTCGAAGTGGGAGAAGTGTTACAACAACCTATTTATTAAAAAAGGAAAGTCTTTTTTAGCAACCACTATTTCAGTGCCATGCAGCCTCATCTCTTCTGCAAGTAGTAGCAAAGATACTTCACTTTGAGGCCGCCAAGAAAAGCAATTTGAAGAATGTTTCGCAAAAACAAAAAGACACAAAGTAGAGCGGTTACTACAAATTTCCGGAACAATTGCGTTTTGCGGTTGATATATACTGAGTATATATATATATATATATATATATATATATATATATATATATATATATATATATATATATATATATATATATATATATATATATATATATATATATATATATATATATCGACAGTCTCAGAATCTAACGAGAAGAAAAAGAAGCAATTTATTTATTGATCGTAACTTGATAGTTTTATCTTACAAATTAGATCGTCCCCTTAGAGCAGAACTATTCATGTCACAAAATGAAAAATTTACAGGAGAACCTTTTTTCAAGTTATTTAAAATTCGAATAAATAATGTCTTGTCAAAATAACAAAATATATTTTCTCTTTCGAGTCCAGTAAAAATTAATCGTAATTGATAGATAACAAAACAGAACTAGTCTATGTCCATCGTTTTATTTGCGATGATTAATCGATGTCCCTTCATTTTAACGTTGAAACTCTTTAGCGAGTGGACAGTGGAACTTTGAATTAAATAAATATTGTCCTGGTTGATTGTTGTTGACTTGTAGTTGATAATTTTTAATTTTTGTCTTGCACAAAAAAATTAATGTTAAATACTTTTCAAACCAATGAAAAAAATTAAAGTTCAAATTCTCACTACAACAATCCACTGTTACGCTTGGGTCATTTTTACGAAATTGTGGATTTTGCAACTGAAAATTAAAAAAAAAATTGTATATTTTGCAGAAAAGTTGTAGGTATGTTTGATTATATCAGGTGATAAGATACTAAAACGGGTCAAGCTTAAAATGTGTTTTTTTCTGAAAAAAAAAAATGACAACCAAAAGTAGAGTTAACGAAGATGAAATATTATAAACGGAGGTGAGAAACTAAGAAACTTAAATGCCTGAATTCTTAGAAAACAAATTTATATACTTTTATTTTAAGTAATCTTTTTGAAGTGAATGTGGTTAATGCGCTCTTTAATCTATAGTTTTTGATAATCCTTCCAGAAATGCAACGCACAAAATTTCTTTTATCGGCAAAGATTTGTTGTTCTTCATAATTAGTTTTAATTTGATCCTTTAAAACTACTCTTAAAAGAAAATTTTGTTTTACTTCTAGGGAAACTTGTTGGTCCTTAATTATTTACTTTGCTTTTTCCTTAGGTGTGTTGGATATATTTTCTTTATTCCTAATTAACTTCTTTTTATATTTTTGTGCCTTTCTGATTTTCGTAGTTTTTCCTGCAATATCGTAATTTTATTGTTCATTATATCCCGATTTCTTCTTTGTATCTGCTTCCCTTTTATACGCTGCCTAGATACAATGGGCTCAACTTAAACAGTAGGCTAGTCAAAAACAGGGTCAGTGAATTCTTGAACTGCTTCGACCATCTTTTCTTTTTTTTTTGGCATGATATCACCTTTTACTTCGTTCTCTTCAGTTTCTTCTTATCTTTCTTTTTTCCCTCTCATCAAGATTCCTTATTAATTTAATTTTCTAGGCTTCTTTTCTTGCCTTTCTCTTCATTTTTGCTCCTCATGCAAAGCCGGATTATTTTTGATCTTATCTCTCAGCTTTCTCATGCATTCCTGGGATTTTTCATTTGAGGGTTTTCTTTCTTTTGTAGTTTTTTATATTTTGTTCTTGTCATGGCTCAAAATACAATAAATAAGCACATTATCAACCAAAAATTTCACTTTCGTTAATCCTCCTCACCCCCGTTAATAGTGTCATTATCAGAAATGAGATTAACGGAGGTGAGGATTTTATTCTAATATTCCGCCATAAGCATATTAACATTCTGAAATTGCTACGTTTTATGCATATAAATCCATGCAGTTGTTAAGTATTTAAAATGATAATTTAATTAAATATATTTGATTTTTTACCTGTGTAATTAATATTAACCGAAGTGACACAGTATGCTTGACGCCAAGGTATTTTCTGTCTTTTTTACTATAAATTCTTCTTAAAACAAGAACAACGGACCGTCCTAACTGAAGACCGAACTGTAATTAATCCCCGCCGTACCTTTGTAATGTTATTTGCTACTCTCGTGCCATCTATGATTTTTAATGAATATTAAATGGAACGTTAATGAAAGTGAGAATTGAACTTAGGGACAAGTATAATTTTGAATTTTCTTTATTATAAATATGTTTTCTATAAAATTTTCTGTTAGAGTATACATCTTTTTGAGTTTCCTCGTTATAATATATTTTTAGATTTTAAGCCATTCATGTTAAAAGCGTGAAAATTCTGCTAAAAGCTTTGGAAGTCGACCTGGGGACAATTAACAAACGTGAGGTCTCACGTACTGTTAATTAAAAATTTAATATAAAATCACAAAAATTTTCCCAAGGAGCTACGTATTTTCAGCGGAGCAGTAATTTTCTTCATTTGTATGCGATAAAAAAATTTGGTTGCTAGAATGTGATAATAGTGATAAGGGACTGTAAATTGAACAATTCCGTAAGAACAACCCGCTTATGTCCCGTTACTTTAAGACCACCCTGTTTATTAGTACCAACACAATAAAGCTGTTTGCAAATGTACATAATAATACCATTATGCAAAAATTACACGGCTTTATATGGAGTACGTTTGCATTTTATTCCCATTTCTTAAAAATTTATAGGTACAGATTATTGCCTATTAAAAATATATTCATCCACCAACCTATCTTTACACCATTCAATCACGCAACCCGTTCAATATGGATATAGTTTTTTATAAAGGGGTAAAAAACTTACACCCGATTTAGTTTGATTTAACGTAGCACGAGGTAACACTAACAATATATCATTTTTAAAATATCTGTTTTTAATATTATGACGTTCGTAACGACTTAATGCAAGCGGTGTAATAACTTCATTTTCATATTAGTATGTAAGCACCATGAAACTAGGCATTTAAGTAAAAATTGATGTGTTACCGACTTTTGAATATATTACTTATTTCGACCAAGTTAAAACCGGCTCTGGGCTGTCTGTAATGTTAGCATAGTATTAGCTGGCGTAGTATTAGCCCTGCAATTTTATGGTCGGGAACGCCTGCAAGTGAGTGCAATTTTAGAATCATGTTAATTTTGCAAGAGTTTTTCTAAAAATAAATTATAAATCTGTAGCGTTTTGCGCGAACGGATTATTTTATTAAAAAAAAAACAGGGTGTTAACGTTTAGAGAAAAGCGGGCTCTATAACTATATGACTAGTATCAGGTTAAAATCGACATATATTATAGTATAAATAATTGACAGTTGAAGTTTGTTCAAGTGAACAATATTTAGAAAGACTTTTTCAGTGTCTGAAAAGTTTTGTTTTCTTGACTTGCGCCCGTTTAAAGAAACCCGATTCATTTATAAGTGAGAGCATTTCCGAAGATTATAGGATGCGAACTGTGAAGTCTAGATTGTAACCTTTTTGAGAAGTAAAAATGAAGTATCGATTTCTGCTTTAGTAGCTTCAATAACTATCCTACAATGGAACATTACGTAGCAGGTTGTTTTAATTTATCCGTTTAAAAGCATTTCGCTTGGATTAGTTTTACTGTAGCAGTAAAGGTGCAAAGTAATGATCCTATAAAGTCGAAAGTCCTGAAATTTAATATGTTTAAAATATTGTTTGCTTCGCTTTTAAAACCTAAAGGCCTAGGATTTCTGTACTAAGTGAAAATTACTAAGATAAATCCTAATTTTGTAAGCTAATGTTCCCTTTTATTGTCCTAGCGTAATTTAAGAAATCTATAATTTCTGTTCTTGGCAAAGAATTTAAGTCGCTGACTTTAAGGTTTAAAATCGCAGGGAATTAAAGTCAGTGAATTAACAAATGTTAACATGTGTTCAGTTCAGATGTTCGTTTATTCTGTACTGACGAGAACTAAAGAGTTCGAAACCGGTCTGCAGTTAACGACATCCTAACTAAAGGAAAAGCTTCCTTCTTCCTGGTAGTTTCTTGCAGTCAAACTAAGTATTTTGTTGTCTAAAAGTATTAGTCAAAATACGGCAAATTTTGGTATGTAATCCAGCGCTCGGAGGGGCATATAGCCCGGAGAATAGCTGTGTTAACATTATTTGTTCAAATCCTTATAGTATAAGGCATCTTCAGGTGGTTTAGAGAACTAATTCTCATTTTTTACATAACAGCGTATTTTAAAATAAGCATAGTCATTTTGTCTCTTACCCCTGTTTTACTTTTCAATAATTTCATCTGCACTGTAAGAACTTACCTGAAACAAATTAAGATATTAAGTCAATATTATCAAAATAATTGATTTCTAAAAATATATAACTACATATTGTCGGTGATTCAGCAATATATCCCTTGTGAAAAATTTCTATCTTATGAAAAAACTTTTTTTTTCACATTTTTGTTAATACTAGAATGGGCAATTTTTTTAAATAATTATTAGAGTCCTAAAAAAATCTCCATCTACCTATGTATAAAATTTTGCATGTAGAAACTTCTCTCACAAGAAGCCACTGATTATTATTATTAAATTGTTAAAAATACCTTTACCCTTAGCTAGAATCAGGTTAAGAAGTGATTCAACAAAATCCCATTCGGTTATAAACTCCAAAAGATTTAAAGCTATCCAGTTTTTGCTAAGGTTCTTCACAAGTAGGGAACAATTTCCTTTTATTTTTATTGTAAGTATCGTATCTTTACAATCACTAGGCATACTAAACACTGACGACACAAACATAAAACTGAACAATACTCTTTCATTAATTAAAATATTTGGCTTGTGTGCCAGGGCTATAGGGTTGCCAGACGTCCCGATTTTATCGGAACAGTCGCCCGCGTCCCTATACACTTCAAATCGGCGATTTGTCTCGATTTTTAAAATTTAGTTTTAGTTTTAGTGGTACTGACTGTTCGTAGTTTAAGATGTATGATTTTTAAAGTATATACTATATTTTTTACGTTTGAAAGTTTATATTTTTGCTTAATGTATGCTTTTCTGTTCATTTATTAAATAAATATTATTTCATATATTAAAAAATAACATGCCGATTTTTTGACCCAAGTCCCGATTTCTAAGCAGCTTTTAAACGCTGATAACCCGATTTTGAAGATGTTGGATCTGGCAACCCTAAGTCAGGGTTGACCAATGAAAGGCGATACTTTTAAAATAACAGTATATTCAAAGGATAATTATGCTACATAAAAAAGGGTTCAGGTCACCACTTTGCCTTTAATTTATGACCTTTGGTGTCTGCGAGATTTCAAGCGCTTCTTTCCTAACATGTGTTCTTCTAAGAACAAATTTAATGCCCTTCGCCTTTCTTTACCCATAATCATAAATAACGGCACAATATATCAATACCAATATAAAGAATGCAACGAATAGTGTTTAAAAAATGAAAAGACAGCAGTGGTTTGTTCACAGAAATTTAAAAATGCTTGCGATTTGGAATACGGAATTTATAAAGATTAGCTTTGTTTTAGATTATAATAATGAGAAATAATAATTTTTTTTTACTGATTTTTATGACCACATTTTCCATGGCACGAGCTCAAGCCTAATGATGTCACCCCCTTGGTTTGGTACCCGGGGCGAACTGACGCCTTGCTACGCTGCTGTTACTAATGTCACTAATATGCAGGCAAAGCGGATTCGGTCTTTCATTATCATCTAAAGTTGTAAGTGTAGTCGCCATCACTTACAACACCTGGCATTAGTTGGCCAGGGATGTTGATTTGGCAAGGTTCTCATCCAGTGGGGATTATCCGACGCCATGTAGTGCATATTGTGTCTATTTACCTAAAGAAAACAACCGAACAAAAGAATTAAACGTCTACTGATAATGGATAACTTAAAATCCTACCTGCCCACAATTATGGAAAGTATATAGCTTCCTCAGAAAAAATAACATTCATTAGGAACCCGTTATTTCCTTGCATTTGTCTAGTGATGTAATGTAATGCGATTTTCAAAGTCTTGCCCATATAGCTATTGGTGGTGCAATGTGGTATGGATGAAAATTGTATAAGTGCAATATGGTCACAACTAATTTTTAACTTATTCCAACATCTCTAGCAAGCCAGCAAGTATCTATATTCATGCGGTTCAATAGCTACCGCTCCTAAAACGCCAACTGCCCGATTTTCGTCTGTTTGAGCTTGCTTCCGAAATCGTGGTTTCGTCGTCAGACTGGCAGTAGTACGACTCCTGGTTTCCAGCCTTTAAAATGCCCTCTGAGATTCTTCGCTGCCATGTTTTCCAATCAAACGTCAAAATTCTCAACTGACTTAGGTTAAAATAACGCATTTTTATAAAAACGAATAATAATTCTGAAATAAGTGAACTTGATTTATTAGTAAAATTTATTAATTTTTTAATATATTCAATCAAAATTTAGTTAACCACAAGTCCGTAACCAAAAGAGCAAATCAAAAAAATTTGTAAACGTATGTAGTTTTTTAAGTAGATTCGAATTTTATAAACAAAAACACATCGTCCTATTTAAAATTCCAAAGTTACCCCCACCCCTCAAAATAGAGAGAGGGTATAAATATCGATGCCCCCCCCCCCATCTTCCTATTAACCCACGAAAATTTCATGAAAATATTGGAAATCGTTTTCGAGATATCGCCTTGTAACACTTTAAAAAAAATCATTCTGTATATAAGTGATTAAAAAGAGATATTTTAAATTTCTTCAATTTAAAATTCATTTTCTCCATCTTTTACCCGTTTTATCGAAAATATTTCTAGACGTTATTATCGAAGTGAACTTAAATCCCGTCAAAAATGATTAATGCCTTTTCGTAACGTGTTACTTAAGAAATCTAATGACAAATTATTTCGTAGATTTCGATAAGATATTTTCGCGGGGATATCAGATGCTCTATTGTAGGATGGGCCATATCTCAGAAATCCAAATATAGGGAATAATTCGTTCGCGAAAATTTAGGATCATTGCTGATTATTATTACGCTTAAAATGAATTGCTGTGAAAGGCTATAATATGGGTTCCATTAATTTTACCGAAGATATTGTTAGCCTGTGCAATTTATGCTCGCTTACGGCATAAAGGTTTGTCGAAGAATTACCTTGAAGTTGATTAAGGGTTGTCACTCATTTATCCACTCCGCATCACCCCCGCATCGCTTTGGCATGCGCAGTTTCGATTTTTCTTGTGAAGTTTCCAGCAAGTGCGCTCACCTATAAGCGGGTTCGTCAATGGATCGACTCATCCGATGGACCGGGTGAGTCAACGATTGCGAGAAGAAATTTTATGACTTGATGATAAGATTTGTCGATAATAAGCTCTTGTGTTAAGATATGGTTGGATATTCCGTACATTTTAAAAAAAATTTTGAATTATACAGGGGGCGTTCAAAAAGTAGGGTGTCACAAAGTTAGAATTTTTTAAATGGTACACCCTGTATTTGAATTGATTTTGGAATTCTACGTGTAATTTCATAATTTTTTCCCTATGGTTTAATTTACGACAAAGTCATCAAGTTTTCAAGATAGTTCGACATGTAATGAAAATTTAGCATTTGCATGCATATCTTTGTTGTGAAAATACTACTTAAATTTTGACTCCAAACGATTCATAATTTGTGTCCTGAGTCAATTAAGTCAAGAAAACATATCCACTTTGAAATATTTGACATCTCATTTACAGGCTATTTAATTTCTAGGTCCAAAGTCAGGAAACTTCTAATTAAAAAATGTCACTTTTATCAAATGGCAGACCCTATGTATTTTTCTGCCATCTTATAGCTCGTCAAAAACTCTTCACATTTTATAAAGAATATTCTACCCCTATCTCTAATAGTCTTTTTTTAAATATTTTGATTGACATCTTGAATACAACAGATAATGGGTACCTACTTCCTTTCCTGGTGGAAGTAAAAACCTGCTGGTAAAATTAACCAAAAAAAGGGAATATTTTTTTAAAATTTATAACCTAATAAATCAGAACTACGTGATCGCAAATGAATGAATATATATATATATATATATATATATATATATATATATATATATATATATATATATATATATATATATATACAGTGACCGGCAAAAAGTTCGCAACATATGGGCAAAATTTTTATTAGGTGAGTATTGGAAAAACTTTTCCGGGGGATCGGTTCTGCATGTCCGATAACCTAAAAATCGATTTTGACATACGTCACGTGACCACTGGTATAGCGTCAAATTAAAAAAAAAATTGTTAATTTACAAAAAGTGAGGTTAGTTGACGAGATATCAAAAAAAGTTATTTGAAAAAATTGCTTAGAATTAAATTCTAGGTCCTTGTGCAGAATTTTAAGATTTTATTTAAAAAAATTGGAAAACTCAATTTTTTTTAAATATTTTTTTATCGATTTACAAATTTCCAGTTTTTTTCGTTTAGATAGCTTGGCTAATGTAAAGCCCATGTATCTGGATGAAAATAAACGAATGTAGTAGTTTTTTCTACAATTGACCGGACAAAATTAAAAAAAACAGGGTTTCGCCGGACGTTAGCTGTTGCAATGATTTGTATCTAGCAGCAGTGTCAAAATTTTAGAGACATTTCAATGAGATTACATTGAGAAAACCTTAATCGTCTTAAATATATCAGAAGTTCGACTTTTTGTAAAGTTAAGGGGATTAAAATAGATAATAAACAAAAAATTACCTGTTTATTTAATCGAAATTTTATAAACGAAAACCAATGTAAGAAAAACTTAAAAGTAGTCAAATTCTGTACTAACAACACAAAAAATCATTGTTTTTCCTTGGGTGCACAAAATTTAAAACTCAGTATGACCACCATTTCTCTCCATACATACTATTTTTCTCGAGCGCAACTCTCGATTAACATTTCGGAGCATTTTACGATTTATTTGCAATACACAATTTCTAATGACATTCTCTAAATTTTGTATATTCCTAAAGGGTCGATGTTTGTACACAGAGTTCTTTAGGTATCCCCACATAAAGAAATCTAACGGAGTCAGATCTGGTGATCTCGCAGGCCACGGATTTTCAGAAAACCGTCCTATCCACTGGTTTCCAAATTCTTGATCCAGCCATCTCTTCACCTCATTTGTGGAATGAATGCCAGCTCCGTCTTGTTGAAAGTATAAATTTCTTCTTTCGGCTAATGACAAATTGTCTAAAAAGTCAGATATCTCAGTTTGTAGAAATTCTAAATATCGTTCTGAATTTAAATTGTCTCTAAAGAAAAAAGGTCTCACTATTCTGAGGTTGAAAATTCCGCACCACACATTAACCTTAAAACTATATTGGTCTTTACTCTGAATTACAAAGTCTGGGTTTTCGGTGGCCCACCATCTACAGTTTTGTGAACTGACGGTTCCGTTAGAGGTAAATGTAGCTTCGTCCGAGAAAAGAACGTTCTTTGGGAAATTAAAATCTTCCTCAATCATACCCTAGAACCAGGCACAAAAATCGAAGCGGGCGTCATAATCCCTATCTTTTAATACTTGTACAAATTTAGGGTTGTACGGATGAAATTTGTTTCTTTTTAATATCCTCCGCACAGATCTTTCGTGAATGTTAGTGATCTCCGATATTTGACTAACTGCTAATTGGGGTGTTTCTGTGATCGACAAACACACATCCAGAGAACCTTCGTCACCTGTTACCGGTTTTTCATGGGAAACTTTATACTGATTTTCTACCGATCCCGTTTCTTTAAATTTATTGACTAGACGAGATACTGTGGAATAATGGAGGGATTTATCGGGGTGCCTCGCATTAAAAATTGCTGCTGTTTCTCTATGGCTTTTGTAATTATCTCCAGAAATTAAAATAATTTCTATCTTTTCCTGAAGAAGTAGTGTGGGTGCCATTTTAAGGAATAAAATATTAATAAACTTATGTAAAATATCAAACTTAGTAAGATGCGAGACATAAACCAATGACATAGGTTGAAATCAAACAAATTATAATTTGTTTGACATTTTTCTGTTGTTTTTAACCTACTAGATTATTTGGTTGTTTTAATTTCAGAGCCTGCTTTGGTAGTTTTAAGTACAACTAAATAGACCTGGTTGTTAAATTTATGTGCGAAAAATCTTAATAAAATCTTGATACAGTCATTTCATTAGATTCAAACCATTGCAACAGCGAGCGTCCGGCGAACACCTATTTTTTTCGATTTTGTCCTGTCAATTGTAGAATTGTAGATCTGACTCCGTTAGATTTTTTTATGTGGGGATACCTAAAGAACCCTGTGTACAAACATCGACCCTTTAGGAACATACAAAATTTAGAGAATGTCATTATAAATTGTGTATTGCAAATAAATCGTAAAATGCTCCGAAATGTTAATCGAGAGTTGCGCTCGAGAACAACAGTATGTATGGAGAGAAATGGTGGTCATACTGAGTTTTAAATTTTGTGCACCCAAGGAAAAACAATGATTTTTTGTGTTGTTAGTACAGAATTTGACTACTTTTAAGTTTTTCTTACATTGGTTTTCGTTTATAAAATTTCGATTAAATAAACAGGTAATTTTTTGTTTATTATCTATTTTAATCCCCTTAACTTTACAAAAAGTCGAACTTCAGATATATTTAAGACGGTTAAGGTTTTCTCAATGTAATCTCATTGAAATGTCTCTAAAATTTTGACACTGCTGCTAGATACAAATCATTGCAACAGCTAGCGTCCGGCGAAACCCTGTTTTTTTTAATTTTGTCCTGTCAATTGTAGAAAAAACTACTACATTCGTTTATTTTCATCCAGATACATGGGCTTTACATTAGCCAAGCTATCTAAACGAAAAAAAAATGGAAATTTGTAAATCGATAAAAAAATATTTAAAAAAAATTGAGTTTTCCAATTTTTTTAAATAAAATCTTAAAATTTTGCACAAGGACCTAGAATTTAATTCTAAGCAATTTTTTCAAATAACTTTTTTTGATATCTCGTCAACTAACCTCACTTTTTGTAAATTAACAATTTTTTTTTTAATTTGACGCTATACCAGTGGTCACGTGACGTATGTCAAAATCGATTTTTAGGTTATCGGACATGCAGAACCGATCCCCTGGGAAAGTTTTTCCGATACTCTCCTAATAAAAATTTTTCCCATATGTTGCGAACTTTTTGCCGGTCACTGTATATATATATATATATATATATATATATATATATATATATATATATATATATATATATATATATACATACAGCGTGTCTTCGGAAGTTCTTACCATATGGCAAAAATTTTTATTATTAATTTTATGAAAAAAAGTGCCTCTTTATAAAAAGTTCTGCATCATGAGAAAATAGCATTGTCATTCCAAAATTTGATCTTGGACATACAGGGTGGCTCAAAAATGTAAAAGTCCCAATCCACGTGAAGCTAAAAAGACACAATCGTTATTTAAAGGCAAACTGCCACTGTTAACTTTTTGTATGTTGGTGAGTTAGGTTAGGAACATACAGGAGTCCCAAAAATAAAATTATTATCAACTTTACAAAAAAAGTATATCTTCATAAGAAGTTCTACCTTGTAAAAAACGAGCATGGTTATTTATAAACTTGATGTAGGACAATACGGGGCGCATATTCGTTAACTGCACCCATTATAGACCATTCGGAAAGCCGAGCGATAGCGTTAAATTGGGGCCAAGCGAATCGGAGGGCACCCTAAGGTCGGAACAGGGTTAGCACCTGGTTAGGGGCCCTGACAAGTCTCTTTCCTCGCAGGCGAAGAGACTTGTCAGGACCCCTAACCAGGTGCTAACCCTGTTCCGACCGCATTATTCCGTTGTCATTTTCATAAATGTCAGCATACCAATATGACAGAATCAGTTAAGTGCAGACGATATAGTTGCGAAGTTCATCTGCAGTTAACAAGGCAACGCTCGGCTTTCCGAACGGTATATAATGGGTGCAGTTAACGAATATGCATACGGGGTGGCTTAAACAGCTGAAAGTCACAATTTAAATTATTTTGCCACCTGTATGACCTATATAAAATTTTGAATAACCATGCTATTTTTTCACAATGTAGAACTTTTTATGAATATATACTTTTTGTAAAGGCGGCAAAAAAAATTAAATTTATTTTTGGGACCTCCTGTAGGTTCCAAACCTAATTTACTAACATAAAAAAGTTAATTCTAGCACATTTGTAGTGGCAGTTTACCTTTAAATAACGATTTTATGTCTTTTTAGCTTCACGTGTATTAGGACTTTTACATTTTTGAGCCACCCTGTATGTACTAGATCAAATTGTTGAATGGAAATGCTATTTTCTCACGATGCAGAACTTTTTATGAAGAGGCACTTTTTTCGTAAAATCAATAATAAGAATTTTTTTCATATGGTAAGAACTTCCGAAGACACGCTGTATATATATATATATATATATATATATATATATATATATAAGGGAGAGTAGTCGCGACTGACTAGTTAAGAAAAAATATTCAAAACTGAAGTAGTGGGGATGCAGTCTTTTTTTTTTTTTTTTTTTTTTTTAGCTTTCGAGAATTTATTTTTCTCTTCTTCAGGACTTCTACAATAAAAAATTAATTTAAGTTAGTAAAATCTAACCTAGTAATCTTCATAATAAAAGAACTCACCAAAGTGGGCAGTTAAATTAAAAACAGGAATCTCCATGCGAAAATGCTGGATTTGTCTCCATTCTTTATCACACCACTACATTCCTCGGGGTGTTATGAGGAAAACCGAACGGAAAAATCCATAGGATAAATCCCGCGCTTTAGCAGGATAGACGCGACAGGAAATTGACATTTGACAGATTATGAAATTATGCCCGACATTCATGCTTAGCAACACTTGGTTAAAAGAAGACAAGTGAATACAGAGGGGTAAGAAGGAGAGAGACAACACTCATTAAGCACTGGCGCATGGTATCGGAAGGTTAGTAAAATGTTCATAGGTTGTTGAGAAGTTATTGAATCAAAAATATAATAAGTTGTTGATAAATTGGCGGAGAGTTCCAAAACTATCATAATTTAGTTAATCCTAGTAACACAGGTATAATATGTACAGAAAGGAAAGTTTTAGGCAACGTAATTACACCCTCTCAACCCAGAGCTACTACTCATCAGGGGCTGGATAATCAAGTAAACTGAGATATTTTTCTTTCTCAAGACTTAATAAGTAACTGTAGACGGTGCTAAGTTCCGATATATCACTTTTTTTATTAAGGCAGTTAGGTTCAAGGTTGATGTGAACCATCTCAAGGAAAAGTCTTTTATAGTATGAATTTTCATTTTCTAAGATCTCAGCACCTTCCCAGTCCATTTGATGATCTTTATCAATAACATGCTCTGCCAAAGCGCAAGAATGTACACCTCGGCGGCAGTCACTTTTGTGGGAAGTAATACGGCCCTTTACATTTCTAGATGTCTGACCTATGTATGATAAGTTACAATTTTTACAGGGGACTCTGTATACAATGCCACATTTTTCATCCCTGCTAAGAGGGGTCTTAGTTCTAGAATAAATCTGAGAAATGGTTTTTATTTGCTTTCTCGCTATTTTTATGTTAGTATGTTTAAAAACATTTATTAATTTTTCTGTTATATTGTCAATATGTGGTAATGAACAATAGAAAGTTGTTCGAGGATTGTTTTCTACTACACTATTGTTTTGTGTGTGAGAATTTGATGGATTAACAGAAATCGGTGTTTGTGATGTTAGGGACATGGGTTGTGATTGCCTTTCAAAAATGTTTTCTGGTATCTTGTACTGAGTGCTGAACAAGAATTTGTTAATAAGGTTTATTGGATAGGAATTCTCCACCAATATGCCCCTCAGTTGGTTTAAAGCTTCTTTTCTGTGTCGGGGGTGAGTGAGTTTAACTGCTCTATTTTTCATACCTAGGTATGAAAAATAGAGCAGTTAAACTCACTCACCCCCGATACAGAAAAGAAGCTTTAAACCAACTGAGGGGCATATTGGTGGAGAATTCCTATCCAATAAACCTTATTAACAAATTCTTGTTCAGCACTCAGTACAAGATACCAGAAAACATTTTTGAAAGGCAATCACAACCCATGTCCCTAACATCACAAACACCGATTTCTGTTAATCCATCAAATTCTCACACACAAAACAATAGTGTAGTAGAAAACAATCCTCGAACAACTTTCTATTGTTCATTACCACATATTGACAATATAACAGAAAAATTAATAAATGTTTTTAAACATACTAACATAAAAATAGCGAGAAAGCAAATAAAAACCATTTCTCAGATTTATTCTAGAACTAAGACCCCTCTTAGCAGGGATGAAAAATGTGGCATTGTATACAGAGTCCCCTGTAAAAATTGTAACTTATCATACATAGGTCAGACATCTAGAAATGTAAAGGGCCGTATTACTTCCCACAAAAGTGACTGCCGCCGAGGTGTACATTCTTGCGCTTTGGCAGAGCATGTTATTGATAAAGATCATCAAATGGACTGGGAAGGTGCTGAGATCTTAGAAAATGAAAATTCATACTATAAAAGACTTTTCCTTGAGATGGTTCACATCAACCTTGAACCTAACTGCCTTAATAAAAAAAGTGATATATCGGAACTTAGCACCGTCTACAGTTACTTATTAAGTCTTGAGAAAGAAAAATATCTCAGTTTACTTGATTATCCAGCCCCTGATGAGTAGTAGCTCTGGGTTGAGAGGGTGTAATTACGTTGCCTAAAACTTTCCTTTCTGTACATATTATACCTGTGTTACTAGGATTAACTAAATTATGATAGTTTTGGAACTCTCCGCCAATTTATCAACAACTTATTATATTTTTGATTCAATAACTTCTCAACAACCTATGAACATTTTACTAACCTTCCGATACCATGCGCCAGTGCTTAATGAGTGTTGTCTCTCTCCTTCTTACCCCTCTGTATTCACTTGTCTTCTTTTAACCAAGTGTTGCTAAGCATGAATGTCGGGCATAATTTCATAATCTGTCAAATGTCAATTTCCTGTCGCGTCTATCCTGCTAAAGCGCGGGATTTATCCTATGGATTTTTCCGTTCGGTTTTCCTCATAACACCCCGAGGAATGTAGTGGTGTGATAAAGAATGGAGACAAATCCAGCATTTTCGCATGGAGATTCCTGTTTTTAATTTAACTGCCCACTTTGGTGAGTTCTTTTATTATGAAGATTACTAGGTTAGATTTTACTAACTTAAATTAATTTTTTATTGTAGAAGTCCTGAAGAAGAGAAAAATAAATTCTCGAAAGCTAAAAAAAAAAAAAAAAAAAAAGACTGCATCCCCACTACTTCAGTTTTGTATATATATATATATATATATATATATATATATATATATATATATATATACAGGGTGGTCAAAAAAGTTTGCAGCAAATGGAAAATTTTATTGACGTTTCTCAAAAAATTTTATTCCTGAAAACCGTTGACGCTTGTGTCGAAACCTCTAAATAAGATGAGGGTTTTCCTAACATTTGCGTCCTAAGGTCATAAATTACAAAAAAGTGAAAATTGCTGAAGAATAAACTACCTCTGTTTTTAAAAATTGGCGAAAATTGTATAAAGAAAAGTT
This sequence comes from Philopedon plagiatum, assembly GCA_963971165.1. Taxonomy (NCBI): domain Eukaryota; kingdom Metazoa; phylum Arthropoda; class Insecta; order Coleoptera; family Curculionidae; genus Philopedon; species Philopedon plagiatum. The sequence continues at coordinate 23,385,728 of OZ020197.1, read as the reverse complement.
ACTTAGAATCTCAGTAAAGTCCTAAATCCAAAATTTGAAGTTAAAATTGCGAATAAAAAAGACGGAAATATTTTTCACAATTTTATATCGTCTAACTACGGCCCTGACTCGTTCCATTTTTTTAAATGCGGAACTCTTATCCATGCAACGGTAAAATGTTAAAAGGATAATTTCTGTTAAGTTTTACTAGCTAGTTTTAATGATTTATTTTTTCATGAAATTCTACTGGTTTTTTGTTTCTCAATATAAGATGAGATTCAATACACACTAAATAATATCTTAATACACAATATAATTTTATTGTATTTTTGTCGCGAATACTTAACTCAAGTTAAGTGGTTTTTGCACCCATCGCCTCATATTATGAAACTGCTCTATTCCTTGATCAAGTAGCTGATACTAACTTTTATAATCAAAGTAGGGCCTTTATTGGATAATCACCGATTTTATTAGGTACTTTGTTAAAAGTGTAATCTGAGGCAGTTTTTACAATGGAAAACTTTAATTATCCGCATAATCCCTAAGAAATAATGAAACCCACAAGTCTACATCCCGGCCGAAACCCGCGTTTTAATTAATTAAACCTGACTAATACCATAGTCGCTTTTTCCCATTTGGATGCTACTTTGTTGAACTGTACACACAAGCCCAACTAAAACGATTTATAGCAGTTTAAAATAATCAAATGAGTTAATCCCGCCCAGCTACAACATAAATTTCATTCCTGTGCTTAATCCACTTTTAAAAGTATTTTTCATTATCTTTTATGAAGTTCGAAATGCCAAAGCGGATTCTATGAAATATGGCGATTTTAGCAGGATTAAATCTTTCTTTTAAATTCATGCATATATTTTGATATAAGCTTATAGATTTTTGTTACTTCATTAAATTTAGAAGGACATTCCTTTACCAAAAGACCCATTACCTACGTACATATGTCTAGTGCTGGCCCTATAGGAATATTTGTCGTTCATTAAACGTTTCAATACGAATTATATAGTAAGTAGTTAGGTCGTTGTTTATAAAAAGTCTCTTGAATGAAACCAATGAAAACCAAACAACACGTTTCATGTACTCTAATTTTTTAACCTTTTTGCAGATTCTCTCGTTCGGTCAACCATCCTGCTACACTGTAAAAAAAAAATTATTAAATTTTAAATCAAATTCAACCCAATTTTGACTAAATCCAGGTCCACGCCAGATTGATTGAAAAAATTAACACTGCATATTGATTAAATCGAAGGATCTGTGATTAAATTTTCTTATTCAAAATTGATTAACCTAACAATTAATTCTGATTACATCTAAATCAATTTTTATTAAAATTTTCTTCCATAATGATTAAATTTCCATAATACTCTAATCATTTTTTATTAAATCTTAAATCCAATGTGATTGATATGCAATCATCAGTAGCACCGCCCTTCCCCTCTCCGCCCTATAAAGTACCTGATTAGGGCGTCGATTTTATTTATTAAATGACAATACTATAATACATAAGAAAAGGGAACACATTAAAGAACAAACAGATGAAATTATATAAAAGATAGGTAATGCAAATTCCCAAAGCATGGGAATTGTTTGTCCCATATCATAAACAAAAATCCGGGGAGGTGAGGCGTGGACCTGGATTTAGTCAAAATTGGGTTGAATTTGATTTAAAATTTAATAATTTTTTTTTACAGTGTAAAAGTTGAAAATAATTATATGAAGTAAAAACACGAAAATTATTTACTCATCTGTAAATAAATACATAAAACACTAATGAAGACCTGGCATGACAAATCTTTTCTTTGAAAATACATGGAAAATAACTTACATTGGTGCATGAGTTCCTCCAAGGGATTGGATTCAAGATCTGAGATTTTTGCGTATTTCTTTTGTTTTTGAAACATAATTTCACCAACATGATGTAACAACAAAGTTTTTAAAAGAATATTCGTAAAATTTTAGAACAGGTTGACCACTTCATTCGTTATAACCTCACATTGCACATTGCACTACCACAGAAACCGCCATACCTACTGCCGATTAAATGGACTTTTTGCAGATTGCAGCGGGGTGGATGGATATCGGTACTCCCTTGTGATTAAAAGGTTGCGTACTGCGCATGTGTTGGAGGCTTGGTTTAGAAGTTTGAGTGTTTTTTAGTCAGTAGGTGATTGATACTGATTATTGTGATTATTTTAACAAGGAAATATGATTTAAAATGTTTGTCTTTTTTATGCATTTGATCAGTATCGATTTAAAGTAATCGAGAATGAGTAATTTGTTTGAATCATAACGAAGATTATGAAACTGATTTAGAAAATAATTACAAATTAAATCAAAAAATTTAATCCGGCCAATAAAATCAGACATCTCTTGTGGTTAATCAACTGGATTTTTTACTGTGTACACATACTTTATGGCCATTTATTCAGTTATTGTCAGTCAAGTTAGTCGCAAAATTTGCTCATATCTTATTTAGTCAAACTTATTACGAAACAATATTTTTAAGCGTAAATAATACAGAAACGAAACAAAATTCGACAAGTCGAGTCAGACTTCGTGGAAACTTGCAAATACTTGCGGAAAACGCTCGGCTATATAAATGACACGCGCATATTCCAGTTATCAGTAATATTTTTGCTTATGATAGTAGTGTAGCACGAAATTTTGAATCATGACAAGTCGGGGTAGAAAGGAATTTAGTATTTGGCAACGTTTTATAAAAAAGAAAGCGGTTGGAAAACTAGGATACAGAGCGGTAAAAAATATGGTAAAGAGATGCAAGGCATAGGTGTAGTTAAGTTAAGTAGGCTTAGCACCTCCAAAATTATAATTAGCACCCCCAAAATTTACAACCCTCCTCCCTATTAGGTGTAGTTAAAGGGGGGGGGGGGGCTTGAGAGCGCTTAGCACTCCAAAACTCTAATTAGCACCCCAAACGAAATTTTTGGTCATATACTGAATAGGATCTAGCGCTTAAGCACCCCTGAACATGACTTCCTAACTACTCCTATGATGCTAAGTTTAGTGAATAGACTGAAAAATCAGTGGGAAACCTGCAAAAGTAAAACAAGTGATATTAATTGCCTTGAAAGTGATTGTGAATTCCAGCCTAGAACTAGCCAAAATGAAGTTATTCAGTCGGCAAAAAACCAGACTAGAGACAAGGGGAATGGAGGTGGAAGTGAAAATAGAAGTAGTAGCCATTTGGGCTCTTTTGTTCAGGTTGGGGGTTATATTTCAAAATAAGAAGCCAGGCTTACTACCATTGATAATTAAGTTGGAAGCCAGGTCGGACCCCTTTCACAAAATGTTTTTGGGTGAAATAATTAAAAATGTAACAGCAGTGCAGTGGTGGAGATCCCAAGAATTATGATGTGTTCCAAAAATTATGCAAGTGCTACCTATAATGATTTCTGTTTGTGTGCCTGTGCATCTTCTGCTGATACAGAAAGGATGTTTTCTTCCCATGGACCCGTTCACTTTGATATCAGAGACAGACTATAGGCAATGAAAAGGCAGCTAAACTAGTATTCCTTTTTAAGCATTATAACACCTAGGTATTATAAAAGCACGGCAATACTGTGTTTTTACTTTTAGGTTATGTTCTCTATAATGAATATTATAAAAATGAAAATGCATGAATTTTTGTTTTATCAAAAAGTGTTGAAAGATTTATTTTTTGAATAAACATGTTTTTAAGTATCCTGATTTTAGCTAAATGTTTTAATTTAAATCATGATTTTTTAATTAAAAATCACGATTAAATTCATCATTTTAGTCGCTGACTTAAATCAACTGATTTAAATCTTCTCAACCCTTGCTCAGGTAATACAACAATAATGCATTGGAACGATACCAGAGACTATAAAGAATATAGACAAATTCTCGAATACTTACACCGAAATGGGACCGAAAGCGGATTTCCCTTGAAACATTTGGGTGGGTTTGCTTGGGTTTATAGTTTACGAATTGGTTTGTTCACCATTACATAAATATATAATATATAAATATAATGGTGGACAAACAAATTCCTAAGCCATAAACCAGTAAACCCCCAAAATGTCTCAAGGGAGACCGGCTTGTTAGTCCATTTTTATTAGACGCCAGTGTTCGTCTATGTATTATTTAGTCTACGATGATACTAAGCTGGTCAATGGAATGTTGAATTTTCACTCTCTAGTTTTGCTAGTGAAAAATGCTGTTTAACAAAACAATAACGGTAAAATCAATGTAGTAATTAACATTTAGATTTCTTTGCGTAATATGCATATTACCGGGTTTCTTTCGTATCTAGAGATATATAGGATCTCCGAAAAGTCTTAGTCAAAATTTAGGTCTATCTTATTGGTTAATAAATATACTTTTTATGTTATTTAACTTTCTCAAGTCAAGGGTCAAGAATTTTAAATGCAACCCAATGCCGTGTGGTACCTTATTTTAAAGGTCTTTAAAAAAGAATCATTTTACCACAAACTAGAGGTCCGTATCTTAATTCGTTTTTGAATGGTCGGCCTAAAAAAAATAAAAATCGCGAAAAAAGTTTAAATACTTATCTTTGTTTCTCTGGTTCCATTAAAAATTGTTCAAAATGACCACCATGGACTTCTTGGCAGTAATAAAGTCGATTTTGGAACTCTGCCTAGAAGTAACACCTGCCATTTTCGAAAATGTGAGAAGTGAGCTCCAAGATCGACTTTATTACTACCAAGAAGTTTATGGTAGTCATTTTGAAGATCTTTTAAAGTTTAAAGGAATAAGAGAAATAATGGTATTTAAATTTTTATTTTTTTTTCACGATTTTTAGTTTTTTAAGGCTTGCCATTTAAAAACGAATTGTGAAGACCTTTAAAATGAGGTAGGTACAACACGGCATAGGGTTGCATCTAAAATTTTTGACCTAAACTCCCTAGCGTCACCCCTCAAGGGGGCTGAAAAAGTTAAACTATATAAAAAAGTAGATTTAATAACCAATAAGTTATACCTAAAATTTGCTGTCTTGATCTTTACTAATAGCAAATATATTTGCTCATCCTAAGGCTTTTCGGACACCCTGTATAGGTGTCTAGAGATACAAAAAAATATATGTATTAATTTAATTTATTTATTTTAGTGTCGATATATAAATTACAATAAAGACAGAAAATTTTAATGGAATTACTGTGTTGCTGATATTTTAAATTTAAACCTCACCGGTTCTGGTTAATCAGACAAAAACAATAGGAATGTTACCAAAAATGTAACATAAACAATATCGGTAAAATAATGCAAGTTTTAATAGAAATATTTGTATATCTGTTTACATAGGACATACTTTTTAATAGTTTTGCTGAAAATAAATGAAAGTTTTATTTTGTACTACCCTATCATTTGCTTTAGAGCATAACAATTTAAATGCTTTTTGTGTATAACTAACAAAGAGTTTCCAAATTACTATAATTTCGATTTTCAGTCGGACGTCGGACGGTGATGTGACGATAAGGCTTGGTTTATTATTCATTCATTCACTTCCAGAGATTTATTTGGATTTAAATACCCCAAAATTAGTCAGTTGTTAATTTATTCAATGTAATAGGAGAAAAAGAGAAAAAGCCTTTTTGCAATTATTTTGCTGTAAAAATATTATTAAAATAAATAATTGATTTATAAGCAGAAAATGGTAACATAAATTAATTCTTAAAAAGAGCTTTTTATCTTCAAACGGATACATGTACCTTATGAACTTTAGTAAGAGGCCTCCTAACAAAAACATTAATGTAAAACGTTACGGTCGGTCATTGTTACTTACTGGGTCTGAAACTTTTTATTCGTTTTTCTAAAGTTTATTTAACCTATATCTTATAGTATCCTATACAGGGTGTTTCCTAAGTAATCTAAAATATTTCAAGTTGTTACTCAAACTTTTAAATTTTTATTGAACTTTAGATTTTGATTTTGGAGGGTTAGTAGAAGTAAATTGAATTTTTCTTCATTGCGGAAAAGAGGGTGGCAATTTACATTTAATACCTGACATAAGCTGCCTCTTATCATTTTTTCAGTTGCAGCTTGGGTTGGGTTGGGTTAAGGAGAAACATGCTATTTTATTAAAAATAAAAATTATTGCCAGATTACATAATTTGTTTTAAGAATTAATAACATGGTAGAACCTTAACGAACTATTATTAAAATGCTAACAACAAATTAAATGCTGAAAATGACAGCCATTGACAATGATGCAAGCATCTACCCGTCGCCCAATTTATTATTAATCCACTAACCCGCCTAAGAACTCCGGGGGCATTAGGAATAATGTTACAAGACTATTATTTGATTCTGCAGCTCTTTTATGGTCGCAATTCAAGTAGTGTATACTAGCTTCTTCAGATGACCACAAAAATAAAACTCCAATGGATTTAAGTCTGGGAACCGAGGCGGCCAAAGTTGCGGACTCCCTCGCCAGATCCATCGATCTGAAAATAATTCGTTATAAAGGTACTCCCGAACAATTACAGAAAAATGAGGACACCCTGTATAGGTATCTAGCAATCATGCAATCAAATCCAATCAAACCCAAGAAACGTCTCGTTCTCAAAGGCAAATCTTCTAGGAGTTCAGGTAGCACATTAATAATAAAATGGTAATAAGAATCACCGTTCAGTCGATTTGGAAGAAAGTATGGGCCAATCAAATGGTCCCCAATAATTCCATCTCACACAACGGAAAATGTTACCCGGTGTCTTGCTTCCAATATGGCATGCGGAATTTCCTGCGTCCAAATATGGTTGCTGTGGAAGTTTTTAATACCATCAGTTGAGAAATTTGCCTCACCCGTGAAAAAAATATTAGCCAGGAAGTTTTTAAATGTCTTTCCTTAAGCCAGTGACACTAATTTAGTCGAAGTGGAAAATCGCGTGGCAAAAGAGCTTAAACACGCTACATATTGTAAGGGTATAGCTGGTTTTTCCTTAAAATGGTCCAAACTGTTTTAGCGCTGACATAAAAATTGCCAGCAATGTGCTTGTACTAATACTGGGTGCGTCTTCTACTACATGATGTTCTTACTGAAAGGGGCTCCCAGCGATATCGCTTTTTGAAAACGTACGAGTCTCTTGTAAACCGCGATGGAGTTGTGTGAATGCGTCCGAACACGGTAAGTGTCTTTCTGGATAACGCTCGGTATACAGGCGTCTTGCTTGCGATAAATTGCCATTTGCTAATCCATAACCGAAATGCATTTGAGTCATTTCTTCATTTGTAAAGGAAGGCATAACAAGAAAGTACAATATAAACGATTTTACTGAGATAAAATCAAACGCAATACGACCTTAAAGAACACAATTTTGACATTTGGTAAGATAAATAATAAATAAATGACATTTTAAGTCAAATAAATAATTTTCAAAGGTTAATATGGATTTTTTGTTGATTATACGTTATCTTATTATTTTTAATACATTTTTAATAAAATAGCCTTTCTCTTCTGAACTAAGTTGCAATACAACTTGAAACAGGCGACAAAACACGCCAAGAACAACGAGATAAGCTTAAAACGATCTTGAACCTGATTACGACTTACTGCAAAACTAAAAAAAATTTGGAATCCCTATCTATCAGTCAAATATCAAAACTCGCGAGGACTTGCGAGCATTCTTTTGAGGCACGTAACTCTACTTTCTCAGAATTTGCCGATAAATTATATCTCAGGAGAATAAAATATTACACAGTAATAATTATTACAATATAATCTACACAATTAAATAAAATTCGATATTTTGTTAATTAAAATCGGATCAGTATTTTTAGCCAGATTAAATTTAATTAACGTGTATCTAATAATGAAGTATTATTTTGTTTCACCATTAATTAAAATTGCTTTAGTATCACAGCAGTAACATATTTGGTAGGTTTTATGATATAGTATGATTAAAAGTCACTAATGAATTAATAAAATTACTATTAAATTCGTACGACACAATAAATTTTGTTTTTTATTCGATGCAAGTAAATCCACAATAAATGAAATTGTAATATTTTTAAATATCATTGTTATACGTAAGTTTTAAAAGTAATTAGAAACAGTTTAAAATCTAATATTTTTTAAATTAAAGCTTAAAAAGCTGCATCCAAAATTTGACTTTTAATAACATTTTGGCTGTCACCAGTTTTCGTGATTTTTAATTGTAGACTTTATTAAGATGGTTAGTGGTTTTTAAATTTACATAAAATATAACAAAATATTAAATAGTCTTTTTTAACACATTGTCACAAGGACTGGGCCATCATTGTATTTCGGACGAAATAATGCCAGGAAAAAATTACATAAATTAATCATAGACTTGAGTTGATGAAGGTAAAATGCTTTACACAAAATGTTACATACAAAATATAATTTTAAGAAAATCGCAATAAAAGCATCTTTAGCTGTATAGAAACTAATGGACAGTAGATATGATATTGGACGTGTGAATTATATTGACAAAGATTAAACATTGTATACATAGACGTAACAACTTTATTCATGTCGAGAATGTGTAAACGAAAATATAAGACATATCACCCGCATCCAGTTTTGTTTTTAGTAATAATTATTAGCAACTAATGATGATACAGTTTCAATAATAATTATAAGGGTCATTGGCTACCATAATTCCGCCATTGTCAACAACCTTCCGTCCACGTCCACTCAGTGGCTCAAAGGCTGGATGTCCTCGATAGAAAATCCAGCGCTGATGAATGATTTCAATGAATTGAATATTATTTTAGTTAATTTTTGCAATCAATAAATTTTTTTGTAAAATTTAAATCTAAGCTTGACTTTTTTATTAGCACAGAGAATTTAAATCCAATACTTTAGAGGTATTTGTAAAAATTTGACCCAGTTGACAATATTCAAACAAAAATCACATAACATAACCCAAATAGTGATTGATGTCTGTACCCTCTTCTTCGTAATACCATGACCATTTTGTAGTCATTTAAAAAAATACATAAAGTTTATTTAGTAAGAGCCATAAAACAATAAAAATAATGCAACTACTGGAAATAAATTGATAAAAGTAAGTGATCTACAGTTCACTAACAAGAAAAAGCCTTGTTAAATTATCGATGGCGCCAAGATAAACTTATTAAAATAAGACCTTTTAATACAAATCACACTTCAGTAACGAAAATTGTAATACGTAATTTTAAATTAGGTTAACTGCTTCATTGTATACTTTATAGGTCATAAAATCATTATTTATCGAACGTGATAATATTTTTAAAGGGCAATTTAAAATATTTTTAATTTAGCAAAGTATATTTATATTATTATTTAATATTTACATTATTACATTTATATAATTTACATTGTTTTTATTCGAATAATAACGCACTTTGTGTTTGGTATATTATAAGCACAAAAACTTGCTTTAGTAGTGTAATGTAATGATTGATATCATTACATTAAAATTATCCGGTAGCTTGGTGTGTCACCGTGGCAAATGCAGGTTCGATTCCTGCGACATGGTTTTCAACAAAGGCTTTGGTGTATCTGTGTTCGTCAGTATGATTGTAGTGTGTGATTTGTGCAGGAAAGGTGTAAAATGAATCGGCGGCAAAACGATCCTACTCACGCCTGTAAAAGGTCGAGTGAGACAGAATATTAGGGGGAGTAGGGTAAGGGCACCTCGTCGGTAGACTGCGTTAGCTAACTAAATGTTGCGCAAAGCCAGGGGTCGATACAAGAGTCTAGGGGATGGGTTAAACTTTATTACCCGGGCTTCCGCATGCGCAGAGGAAGGAACAGAGTGGACAATGAGCATGCACCAACTTTCAAACTCGATTAGTTTTTTGCTCGGAACATTTAAAAATAACCAAAAATGATCCTGAGCAACCCTAGAACTGAGCAAACCTGTCCACGAACGTATTTTATTTCTCAAACAAAACATAATTTTTAGGTTAAGTTACCTAGACACGATTAATTTTTTGCTCGGGACCTTTAAAAAAAAAAAACAAAATTTTTATCGAGGAAGGAGTGCTAACCCGTTTCCAATACACCTTTTCGAGCCGATTTCCTAATCTATAATATTTTAAGTGAGAAAAATTAAAAGAAGATGCGGCCGAGCACGGATTCGAACCAACACATCTCGGTCAATAAGCGGATACTTTACCACTGCACTACGTAACTGATGCTAGAAAATCGGTAAACTTATTAACAAGTGCATCATTTATAAATTTTTGAGGTTTTTACGCATGCGGAAGCCCGGGTTATAAGGTTTGACCCATCCCATAGACTCTTTAAGGGGTCGATAGCTTTTGAATAGTGCAAACCGGGAAATCAGTGCTGTTGAGTAGGTATGGCATGCTGCACTCTTCGATAAACTACCATCATCAGTTGTTTCTCCCAAAGTATGAGTGGCGGATTTAGGGAGGGGGAGGCGTAGGGGACCCACGCCCCCCTAGAGCCTTGTACAAAAAGGATTTCGATAGCGAATTTTATAAAAATTAATATTGTAACATAAACATTAACCATTTCTACATATTCTACAAAATATTATAAAAAAAAATACCTTTTTCTCCACAATCCCCTTGATATGGGCATCAAATGAAAGGGTTTGACGAGTAAAATTCGATAAATCTATCTGACGTCATTCTAAACCCAATATGGCGGACGCCACAAGATGACGGATTGCCGTTCTCTTCACAACCTCCTTGACATTTAAATCAAACGAAAGGATTTGACGAGTAGAATACGATAAGCTGTGTGACGTCATTCTAAACCCAATATGGCGGACGCCACAAGATGACGGATTACCATTTTCTTAACAATCCCCTTGATATGGGCATTAAATGAAAGAGTTTGACGAGTAGAATACGATAACAGGTAAATATTTCTTGTAATAGTGACGCATTATCAGAAATGCATAGGTTAAGACGTAACTAAAAATTTAAAAATAAAATATTGTAAAAAATACTTTTTAAAAACAAGCTTTGTACTAAAACGAAAAAAATTAGTATAGTCTTTTCATTGTGGCCATGCCAAATGCTATTTATAAGTGGACGTAGTTCGCGTGGGTGGATCCTAATAAAAGTAGTATCAAAGTTATCACTGAAACAGATATAATATAATATGTTAAATTTATTGTCTTAAAAGTTTGTCGCGTGAATGGAAAAGAAAAAAATACATGCTTAGTATCTACTTACAATTTCTGTCAAACAAAATTAATTCCTGTATGAACTTTTCGCGCGCTACAAGCTTTTAAGACAATAAATATAACATAATGTATTATATCTGTTTCAGTGATAACTTTGATACCTCATTTATTAGGATCCACCCACGCGATCTACGTCCACTTATAAATAGCATTTAGCATTGCAACAATGAAAAAACTATACTTATCTTTTTTTTCGTTCTAGTACATCTAAATAATAAAAGCTTATTTTTAAAATGTATTTTTACAAGATTTTTAAATTTTTAGTTACGTCTTAACCTATGCATTTCTGATAATGTATCACTATTACAAAAAATTTTACCTGTTATCCTATTCTACTCGTCAAACCCTTTCATTTAATGCCCATATCAATGGGATTGTTAAGAAAACGGTAATCCGCTATCTTGTGGCGTCCGCCATGCATTTTATTACTAAATTGATTTTTTTTTAATTTTTTTTATCTTCTGACAGCCCACGAAGACCGAAGTCTAAGTACTATGTACCGTGGGTGTACTGAGGAATCGACGCATACATCCAGAGCTGGAAACATCCGTTGGGATTTCACCAGCCTTTTAAGAGGATGTATGGGGTGGTACCACCTCGGTCGAGGAAGAATTCCTCTACCACATTCCGCCACCTACCGCTGATAGAGCCATTGCGGGTGTATTTTTGACATAATATTATTTATAATGTTAGTTTTCAAAGAAATATAGATAAATCAATTGCTAAAAATTCTTGATTTGGTCCAAAACTTATCTGATTCGAACAATTTAAGGAAAAAGATCGTTAGTCGAAATTTTAATAGTTTTTCTCGGATCTATGAAATTCAAACAGAACTTCATAATTAACCAATTACATGTACGTTTATAAAAACCGTGTACAGTATTTAAATAAATAATAAATTATATTGGCTTGAATAAAACAACGAAATTCTTGAGGTATTAGCCATGCGAGGAAGCAATTATTCTGCACGCTTTGGCATACATATTTTTACATAATACAATTAACTCTCAACATAAAATGTTACTTTATAAAAGTACAAAATTGAAATGATTATGTATGCGATAAAAATTTACAACATTGGAACGCTCACAAAGCTGTCACTTTTTAAAGTTTAATATCGCAAGAAACACGAAAAGAAAATCTAACATTTTCAGAGGTTAATAGATTTTCCTTCATTTTTAATTATTTTTTTGTGTTATCTAAAAAGTAGCTGTGATTGTAGCTAAAAGTCAGAATGACGTTTTGATATGTCGACTAATAGAATGGTGACAAGTTAAAGGTGGTCTCGCCAAAGCAAAATAGTATATATATATATATATATATATATATATATATATATATATATATATATATATATATATATATATATACTATGTGCATCTCGACTTATGTTGAGAGGCACAGTCACATACGTGGGCCTGATGAAGCCAATGAGCAGAAACACGTGTCGTACGGGTTACCATTCTAACTTTTCATTTTACTGTTCATTGCTAGCGGACATGCCCACAATAATTCTCCTCTCTTTTTTTATGTATCGATCCGCGCTAGTTTCTAGCATTTATATATATATATATATATATATATATATATATATATATATATATATAGTAAAAAATGGGAAATTTCTTCGGTGTATTATAGGTAATATATTAAATGTAAACGCAAAGCAAAGATTAACTTCTTCGGTAGTGCAGAAAAAGAAGACCGTAAAATGAAAAATAAAATATGAACCATTTTTGATTCTGGTCTGGGATGCGAAAAAAATAAGTATAGTTTATTTCATTGTGGCGATGCTGAATGCTATTTATAAGTGGACGTAGTTCGCGTGGGGGGGGGGGGTCCTAATAAAAGTAATATTAAAGCTATCAAGATTTTATTTTCAAATTTTTAGTTACGTCTTAACCTAAGCACTTCTGATAATACATCATTATTACAAGGCATTTTCCCTGTTGGGGGTTGTGAAAAAAGGTAATCCGAAATATTTGGCGTTCATCATATTGGGTTTAGAATGACGTCGCATACCTTATCATATTCTACTCGTCAAACCCTTTCATTTGATACCAATATCAAGGGGATTGTGAAGAAAACGGTAATCCGCCATCTTGGGGCGGTCGCCATATTGGATTTATAACAATATTAGATATACTATATTGCATTGTCACCGGACTTATACACGTATGCAAAATTTCAATGCTGTAGCTTAATTAGAACTAGTCGAAATTTTGATTGCAATATTTGACCTAAACATACACACTAACAGGTGAAGTTAAATAAAAGCTTGTAAAAAGGGCATTTACTTCATTGCTGGTTATACCACCATTTTAAAAATATTTAGTTTTTGGTCTATATGGACACAGTGACTTTACGTCTATAAAACTCTTGGTTTTGAGCAAACCTGAACAAATCTGAACAAACCCTATTCGCTCTTTTTGGGCTTCCTAAATTAAAAGTATTATATTACGTTTATTTGAAAAACGTTGGATAACTAATTGGCCCTTCTATCTAATATAACAAGCAGGCCATTTAAAAATGTTTGTAAAATTTCTCATAATAGTGATGATGAATTTCAACACAGTATGGTACATAATTTAAGTACAAACCATAGTAGGTCGTTATCTCAGCGCATTCTAGATGAAATATTAAGCAAAACATGGGATAGTCGGTGCACTTTATTCTATTTAGAGCAATTTTCTGTTGGTGTCTGCTAAACAAGTTAAATATGGCCGCGCAATTTCTGCAGTTAAAATGCAGGCTTTGATGTATATTGTATAATTGCGATCTGAGTGTATAATTTCATGAGAAAATTTTTGTAGTTTGTGGATTCTCTGAATAAGTGCCGATTTCGTTTTTTCTTAAAAATCTCAACAAACAGTAGGACTTTAAAACAAACTGACAACTGCATATTCTTGCTTGATTTTTACTTTAATATATCTAACACCAAAATTATGTAAGTGTTAAAACTATCAGCTAAAAATACCCTTTATTATAGTCAAATTTGTAACTCCGTCGACTTCCTTCGATAAAAATCTGGAAAATGAAATCGCCTGTATATTTTTGTCAATGTAGTCACTGTCACAGATTTAATTTTTTGTTAGAAATGTAGTATTTGGTACGCAAAATGATAAAAAAATTATATGAACGTTTGGTCTAAAATTTTACACCCTTAAGCGAACGGTATTTTACATTCTCCCATACTCAAAATTTGTCGACGGACGTTTTGATAATCCAGTATTATAATCATGTAAGAAATGAGAATCAGTTCTCTAAAACACCTGAAGATGCCTTATACTATAATTTCGACATGGTTAGCTTTAAGTATTTGCTGTTTCGGAAGGTAGATATGTTCGTTTATCCTGTACTGACGAGAATTAAAGAGTTCGAAAGCGGTCTGCAGGTAACGACATCCTAACTAAAGAAAAAGCTTCCTTCTTCCTGGTAGTTTCTTTCAGTCAAACCAAGTATTTTGTTGTCTAACAGAGTTAGTCAAAATACGGCAAATGTTGGTATGTGATCCAGCGCTCGGAGGGGCATATAGCCCCGAGAATAGCTGTTTTAACATTATTTGTTCAAATCCTTATAGTATAAGGCATCTCCAGGTGGTTTAGAAAGCTGATTCTCATTTCTTACATATTTAGATGTACCCCTGACAAGTAAGTAGACTCCAGTATTATAATGTAAAATATGCTTTTTATCTACAAATATCATAATTCTTTCTTTAGCCAAAAATTATCGACATACATTCTGCTTATGATTCCAAATGAGATTTGTTACATCGTTGCTATGTTAAATATGGGTAAACTCCAAAAACCTAATGGGAGGTAACAAGTGTTTTAATTACGCATAACTCCGTCTACATGTAGTTTTCTCAAAATTTGTTACCACTTATTAACCAGATGTATGCTTATTTTAGCATTAATGTTTTGGATTTCCAACCCAGTGGCTAATTATTAAAACCACTTCCAATTCAAAACATACGAAACTCCGTCGACATTCAAAAACACATGAATAAATTAAAATATGACCTAAGTGATTTATTTGTGTAGTAAAATTATCGTTATACATTATAAATGAAAAATTAATCGGGTTTCTAGCGGGACTATATATTTACATACGAAATTCCCATTCTTTCGCGCGTTTCCAGCAAAAAAATTAGATAGGGGTAAGTCCTTTTTCTGTAAGATGCTAGACTAAATAATAAGCTAAAGACTAAAAAGAAATGCAAGTTTTTCGATATTAATACAGTAAAAACTACGAAGTTTAACAGACAGTACCTTATACTAAAAATATTCGGTATTTTGAGTACACAAAGTTAATAGTGGGCAGACTGTTTCATCTGAATTTCAAAACGTTCTGTCAGTTAGTGGTAGAGCTGACAATATTGTATCGTTAAAAATATTTCTACATCTCCTACGCTCTTGACCAAAATTTCAACAAAATAACTGCATTACTTCCTAAGAAGTTACTTAAAATGAAAGACATTTGACCATTCCAAGCAAACTATCAACGGAATCTTACATAAATTGCACCGTTTTAACAGTTAAAGTTTGCAACTTTGCTAGAGGAATGCCGTGAATTTTAAGGATATTTTCCCGTTTCCATTAAGTCAGAATAGTTTTTAGAACATTATTGGATGTCACTTGATTTGTTAGAAATGTACGTATAAGAAATGCTATATAACTTGAAAGAAGTAATTAAGTATGTTCAGAATATTACAAGAAGTAGTTTAAGGAACACCGGAACAAAAATTCTCTAATTTTAGTTGGCTTGGCGCCAGATTCAGTGCCTAAACCTCAGATAAATATAAAATAAACTATTTAACCTCAAAAGCATCACACCACTACGACCACCACAAAAAAGTGACGAAAACATTAAACTATATCACAATTAGGTTTCAATTAGGTATTTTATGTAAACGAAGTATTTTATTTAAGTAATATTAGTACAAAAGAACAGCAATAAACATATACGAAGCGACAAAAAATATATAGGTACCTATTAATAATAAAATAACCTAAACCCAGTGAGGATACACAAATGTAATTGTAAAGAAATAATAACCACTACATCCTATTGAAACAAAATGAAATAATAACCATTATTTTGAAGTAAAATAAGACTGCCGAATACCAAGCGCCGGCGCCGCGGAATCCCCAAATTCCTGTGGTCCCGGGACTATATATTTAGGGTAAAATCCCGGGACCATCCCGGGACCAAATACCGGGACTGGAAACCCTAATCACAATAAATCTGCAGATCATATTTATTTGAAGAATATTTATATAAGCTTTAATTAAATTAATGAAATTCTACAAAACAAAATAGTTGTAAATATCATCACGTAGTTTATTGTACCTACCAACGCATCCCCTTCTCCTCTGCAAAGTGTGTCTATAATTCAGTTGACGTACATCCACTGATAACTGAAACTTTCAGATGTGAACTGCATTTCTATTTAGATAACTAAAAGTTTGAATTGTCAATGGCTGTACATTATTCATTATTTTTCAAGAATCCTTGCAAATTGCTACTGTTGAAAACGGGGAACACGGAGTGTATAGCAAATATTTGCAGTATTCTTAGCGACACATTCTCGGCCATAAGATGTTTTTGTGTTTTTGTAATGATCCGCTCAAGAAATTAAAATTTGCCACAATTCATTTGAACATCTACAAAGTATATGTTTACGTATGGCGTTGTCCCTCCCACGTACAGTTTCTTGTTGAGGCAAGTCTCTCAAAAAGTTAAATTGGAGAATATTGAGTTAAGAATGTGAATACCCAAGATATTATTAACATAATACAATTCATTAATAAAACCAAAAATAAAGTTGACTGAAAGACTTCGGGTGATGGCCTTTTGGGAAATCAATAAATATTTTCAAAGTAATAATAAATTATGGTAAAGAATTACATACTCTGATTATGATAAGGCACAGAAAAAATAGTTTGTTCGGGACACCTGCAGTGGTATTTTTGCATATTGACATAACACAATTCTTATAGGGTAGTTTTTTAGGAAATGTTGTTTTTAAAAACATCAAGTTATGTTTTAACACTACTGTGTTGAAAGCTTGATTATTTTAATGTATTACGAAATATGTTTTGCCAAATTGTCACTTATACTGATTTTAAATAAAAATGATATTGATATTTACACGTAAAATATTTCCACCTAAAAATTTAGCACACGGAAGAATTTTAAACTGTGAGTATACCATTTCAAACTTACTTATAGCAGCAGTAGTCTTTATAAACGATATCGAAAATTAAGAAATTCCGTCTAAACGAATGTTTTTGTTTTCTTCTTGCCGAATTGCTCTGTGCCGTGCAAACTACCAGCAAAATATTAACTTTTCGTAAATCTCAGTGCTTCTAAAGTTAAGGTTTACATAACATAAAATATGCTTTGTACTGCAAACATTATCACAAAACTCTACACGATACCTTCAAGCAATAAACTGATAGCTTTAATTTTATGTACTTGTGCTTGTTACTGCTTTTTCCTAAGAAAAACTTTTAAATATCAAAGTTGAAGGCACTATACCAGTATGTAATTCTATAAAAGATATAGCCCGTAGTAGCTTCACAATTTTACTTTACTCTTATGAAACCATCACTAATTTTCACGTTTTCTGTATATCTTTAATTAACTGACTGAAGCTTACATTCACAAATGATTCTAAATACAAAGTTAGATGTACCTTTGTCTGTATTTTTGTCCCGAAGTCATTTAAAGATATCTTTCTGTGCAGTTTGAAAACAAACACTATAATATATCACACACAGTGAAATCAAATTTTTCGCACAGAGAGTTTCATAAGATATTGTTAGATATTCTGACCATAATTCCAAAGCGAATGATGTGGCCTTGTTTCCAATGTATCAATTGAACCAAGAAGACGTAACCGATATTCTGCTGTCGAGTCTGTCATTTTAAATATTTGCCTGATGGTGAAGATATATTATCAGGATTATTTTGAAAACTGGCAGGAATTACCTTATCACATGCAGTTTAATCTAAATTTTTAATTTATAAAATATTCCGTTTTTCAGAAAATAGATATTCAAACGATAAATAAGTAAGGAGAGAATTTTGGCTCAATCTACACCGAATTCTCAATGTTCACGATTTTTTCAGATTTTTTTGTATCATCCTTTTCAAGGGTGGGGGACAGTAATATTTGAGCGTTTTTCCCGAAAAATGTTTAACGAAATTAATAAAAAAATGCACTATAAATTGTTAAATCGTGCTTCAATGAGCTTTCATTAAATTTGACATCCTACACGATGCCATGAATTTTTTTTTCCATTTCCCAATTTACCTACCCCTGAAATTAACCCCCAAGATCAAAACTCAACTTTTTATACTTCACGTCTATAATTGGGCTACCACACTTTATCTTTGTGCTAAATTTCAAATTTTTACTTCGAATAGTTTCAGAGAAATTCGCCTGTGACAGACAGATGGACCGAAGGATGTACGGACGGACACCGAAGTGATTCCCACAAGTGTTCCGCTTTGCTAATATTAGCACTAAACCCTAAAAATATTGTGACCGGGAGTTTTCGTCCGCAACCGTACATATTGCACTTTGACTAGAAAAGTGTCACACGTCAAAAAAAAAATTAAAATTCTATTTAATACACAAGTCGATAAAAAAATTACTATATTTTCATATTAAACAGTATCACAAGTGAGTTAACGTAAAGAAATCAGAAATGGTGACAGCTTAACTTTTAAATTCTAATGGATGTCATTATTACACTTGTCTAATTTCTCAAAACTGTGATATTTTGGCTTTCTACTCCTGGTACTGTCTTTCTGAAGAAGTTCACATATAAAAATAAATATGGATCATTGGCAAAAGAAGTTAAACTATTAGACTCAGGCTATGCACATGTCAGGCTATACATTAGAAACGAATCAACCGTCTATGTTCGTCACCTGGTGGCAGCCACCATGTGGTGATGTTTCATTAAATGATACCGGCGCTAAATTCTAATTACCACCAAATCATAATGGAAAATGCGCTGATGTCAGATAGTACCTCTAAAATTACCCTGCAATTAGAAAATACCAATATAATAACTGACGATAAAATATCTAAGAAAACAACTCTACCAATCGCGTGCTGTCGGATAACGGTAATACTAAAATAACGCCCGAGAGTAATTCACTTTGAAACAGAAGACGACCAAGACATTTGGAAGATTTTGCTGAAATTCAAAGGGGGAAGAATATTACAATACCCATACTTGTTTATTATTTATTTTCCCTTGTTACTTATACAATCAGTTCCAGAAAGTCAATAAAAGTCTAATTCTACTTCAAGTTTCTTTTTCTACAAGGCTGATATGCCAATCTGACTTTCTAGTTTGGAATGTTACATTACCATTTTAAAAATATGCATATTAAACACACTTATTTTTGCGATATAATCTTAACCGCTTCTACCTCTAAATTTCTGCAATACAGTTATATTTAAACCGACACTGAAAGTAATGAAAAAACCGCTACTTGCGTTCAAGTTTAATTGCCAGGGTGTTAAACCTTTAATAATGAAAAAAATGCTCTACAATTTAGTCTCAGCACTTATTCTGAATTTACTTCCGTTTAAAGCACAATAGCTTATTTTCAACCTTATAATTACAAGGTTGTATAGTTTTTCCTGGCACGGAAAAAATTGATTGCTCTTTAATGTTAGCCTAATGGAATAAATAATAAATTTCGTAAAAGCTTTTAAAAGCTAGTACATATTAATGGCGAATTATCGATCACCCAGGTTTGTTTAATAAAAGACCCATGAAAAATATCGAAATTAGGTAATAAAAGTGGCGCTTGCTAGACGCATTAAGTTTATTAATGACTATTAATTATCCGTAATATATAGTTCTATTTAATACTTTTTTTTTATCAAGACCAAACAGGCATGTATGTGTCATTTGTCTGCAGACAAATAATTCTATATAATCAGAAGTATTTTAAAAAATCAATTGGTTTCCTGCTGTCAGTAATTGCTTTTCTCTTTTTACAAGACTACTGGCCGCTAAATCTCGCAAAAGATTTTTTTAAGAAAAAGGGGGTTAAGGCTCTGTGCACGTTGCAAAGTAGAAAAAGAAAATTAAAATGTCGTGCAAATTTGCATTAAATATGAATTTTCTGCACAAAATAGAGATTTTGTTTTTAGCTATTAATAATGTTTGATATTTATGGTAAAAGAGCACCCCAAAGTAATCATTATTTATTCCTGGTATTAGGAAGATATAAGTACTCGTATATGAAATTTGACAGTGTTTTAAGTTTAAACTCGAGTTTAAACTTTACAACAAAGAACTTTTTTTTATTTCTAATACCTATAGGTGTCGAAATTTGGAGTATAACACTGATCAACAAAGTGAAATTTTTGTCGGATCTCTCAAACTACTTTAACTGATTTTAAAAGAAGTCTTGTATGAAGACGTCATATCATAAACAATTATTTGAAGCTGCTTCGTTTTCTAAGAGACGAATGAAAACAAAATTTTGCAATACAAAAATACATTTTTTGCTAATATACCTAATTATGAACTAAACTATTTTTGGCCGAGATTTTCGTTTATAAATAACATTTACTGCTTCTCTCCTCAAAGTCTAACAATATAGTCTGCTAGCATGGTAGCATTCCATCCCTGAAATGTTTCTATAGAACCGTTCTCCATGTTAGTCACTGACATCACCAACGTTTGGTGGAAAAACTCTAAATGCGAGTGCATCATGTGAACTTTTAATGACACCTTGTAACACGCTAGTCTGAATGCCTCCAGCATCCCTTCCGCTAATCTTTTCTAACTGTCTGCAATTCTGTTTCCCAAGAAATTCTTAAAAACTGCAACTATTGATCTCCACCACCTTTTTCCGACCATGTTTAATTTCTCCTTAAGATTGACATCCTTCATTACTTCGTTGATTTGAGGACCAACAAATATTCCTTCCTTTATATTAGCCTCACGTAATTTAGGAAACTTTGCTCGGAGATATTGGGATCCTTCTTCTTTGCGATTCATTCCTTTTACAAAGTTTTTCATCAAACCTAACTTAAGGGGAAGAGGAGGTATAAGAATCTTTGGTTGATTCTTCAAAGGAGGTCGCTATATGTTTTGAGTCCCTAGTTGAAAAGATGTTCTTGGTAGTCAGTCTTTTTACTATAATGATTCACCTTATTTATTTTTTTTATCTTCTGAGAGCCACGACCGAAGTCTAAGTACTATTTACCGTGGGTGTACTGGGGAATCGACTCACACATCCAGAGCTGGAAACATCCGTAGGGATTTCAGCAGACCTTTAAGAGAATGTGTGGGGTGGTACCACCTCGGTCGAGGAAGAATTCCTCTACCATCTTCGACTATTCCATAAGCAGAGGAAGCAGCAATATTTTGTATACACTTGTTGCATCTCACACGTATTGCAATCACTTTAAAATCGGCACAAATGCTCCACAAATATTGATTGTAGTTAATTTTTTGCAATAATGTCCTCAAATTTCTTTCATCAATGTGAGATGACCCACCGGAATAGATGAATAAGCGTTACAGTTGTGTAGGAGCACAACCTTAAGACTTGTTTCAGAGGAGTCGATAGATAGTCTTCACTGCTGTGGATTGTGTTCTATTCCCAGAGATCTAAAAGCACCATATACCAGTACATTAAATCAGAATACATGATACAAAAATCCACAAAGTCGTTATGACGATGGCGAAAAAAAGTACTTTTATTTCCTTCGCCAAAAGATTCTACTGTTGTAGACGCTATGCGAGTACTGCTGCTTGAGACTTTAATAAATGTAAATCCCTCACTAAGTGATTTCATTCATCTTGATAAAGTAAATGGTGTTCCGTGGACGTGGTTGGCAAAAATTCAGGGTCTTTAGCGGTCTCACTTTCTATATATTGGTAAAACGAGGTTGCTGGGATCTGA
Source organism: Philopedon plagiatum (assembly GCA_963971165.1). NCBI lineage: Eukaryota > Metazoa > Arthropoda > Insecta > Coleoptera > Curculionidae > Philopedon > Philopedon plagiatum. The sequence goes on along the minus strand of OZ020197.1, from coordinate 23,363,610 downwards.
AGGAGGGGATGGTTTTGATCGTGTAGTCGAGGCCTGCGTGTTGCTGACGACCCCACATATTCAATACTTTTTCTTTTACCGACATTTAGCCCTTGTGCTTTATTTTTGCAAAAATAGCAATCGCTATCATGATTACTCTGTCCATATCACTGGTACACCAATTGGCAAACTATGTCACTGGTGTGCTTTCCACGCACATAAGTTTGCACACGTTCTACAAAATCCATGTATAACCCATGGCTTCTCTTGATGCCGTACAGGAATTCTGAAGTAGATTTTATATATTTCACAAAGATTTTGAGAAATATCTTTTTTCTTATCCAAGACAGTAAACATACCACAAACGTAAAAAGTTATTGGAATTACTGTTAGGTACACCGAGTAGACTAGGCACTTTTAGCACACCAACCAAAATTCAATGTTTTGGAATAACTAAAACAAATTATTTTTCAGTTTTCTTATTTTATGCACCTCTAACTTTTAATCTTTACAATGATTTTACGACTATTTCCAGGAAATGCGTTCCTTAAATAATAAAACTTAATATTTTCGAAGAAACAGGCACGGGGGCTTGCTACTTAGGTAATAAAATACCTCTTTTAGAAATTTTCTAGGAAATGTGAACTAACTGGGAGTTACTAATAGTGCTAAAATACATCCAGGTAAGGTAGCTCTATAATATTACTATTGATATCGGTGGTAAAATATGTGTTACTTAGTAAATTACAACTCTACTTGTTGCGAGCAGTAGTCGTTTAGGACTAAAAAGAACAAAAAATCAATTTTTTAAACAATCGACTAAATAAAGCCGGATCTGTGCATTTTACGCAGCTCTTATGAGCCATAATCGTTTTGGGATGGCCTCTGGTTAAAACTTAAACAATAGAATTGGTTGTCAAATGATAGTTTAATAATTTTTAACTGTCAACCACAACCATGACCAAAGGCCATCCGAAAACGATGCATGTATAACATAGAATAGAATAGAATGTTTCATTATCGCCCCGGTTATAAGTAGGGATTAGGCAAGTTTTACTGGGCGATATTGGAATTTTTGGTATGCCCTCTCTACATCCGAGGCGATAATTACAGCGGGTTGCAGAAAGAAATTTAATCATGAATTAACTAACATGTTAAATTTAATACGTAATTAAATTGGATTCCAATGTTAACCGGCCTTCTTCGATTCAAAATTCGACCCGATTCGGATCTAATCGTATCACATGGAGAAACCGGGAGCTAGTAAAATGTAAGACATGTCAATAGAACGTATTGTTTTGTATTTTCTTGGAAATCGAATTTATCTTGTGTGTTAAAATGGAAAAATATAAGTCAATAGGCAAGGCGAATACAAAATTACACAAACATAAAAGAAAATGAACTTCTGAACATATTTTTCTAAGGTCAATAATATGAAACCCTTGAACCATAAAATAGTGTATACATAGCCAGCAAAATTTTTATAATTTTTCTATTATTTTTAAAATCTGCGTTAAAAACGCTTTATAAAAAATTTGCTGTTTTTCAAAAGCACTATCCTGTTGTCATTTTTATCCATCTATGCATAGGACAACTGCTATGCTATTTTCAATAATAGTATAATTTTTGACCTCTGTCACATTAGTTATACTCAAGTTAATATAGTCTCAACAAAACATTATTGAAATAACTCAAAAAAAATCTTTAAATATGGACTTATTATTGGAGTTCAAAACTATTCCTTGCTACTTCCTTGAAAACTATATTATCATTTTTTAAATGTCCAAAATATTATTGGAAACCAAAAAATTTCTATTATTCCTTAGAGTGTAGAATTGTTAGAGCCAAAAAAAGAAACTATTTGATGAGAGTGCTTATATATAAATGGGCGAAAAATAGCTATTTCTAGGCGGTGTGATTTAAATTACAATATATTTCGTTAAACGAACAAGCACTACAGTTTAAATGGAAAATCTAAAAATTAAGTCAATAGCCTTGCACATATTTTGTATTTAACAGAATGTTTTGTTTTTAACCAAATTTCCTGCTGTAATAAAAGAATATCGGTTATAATTTCATAATACTGTGTAGTTGTGCTCAACTAGTGGGCATTATAAGACTTTGGTGCGACCACCTTACTGGATATATCGGTAAATTAGGGGCCGGCGGCCACCGAGATGGAAGTTTGCTTTTTTAAAGACAGAAAATTTAAGCTAGTAAGGATAATGCTTAATAACGTAATAGCTATGTGACCATTCTTCGTGTTAACGGTATAACATAAAGTAAAATTAAAACCAAGAGGCCAGATGTAACGCATAAATTCACCCAATCAGTGCAGGCGCTTGACAAGAAGCTGAAATTTAACCGCGATTTGGCCAATGGGAAGCGCGGCGAGCGGAGATCACGATGTTTACGTCTGGCCTCTTGGATTTGTCTGAGTCTGGACTTTAGTCTGTTTCGGTCTGCTGTCAACCTAATTTCATGAATTTATGGTTTATATTTTCCCATATTAAGTAAAGAAATTTCTATTAAATTAAAATAAACGTTTTTAGTAAAATGCGTTTTTGGAACTAAAAATACTTTGGATTAATTTCGGTTTTCAATAAAACTGCTAAAAAATGAGATGCATCAAGGTAGTATTTAAGTTTGGCTACGCCGCGGCTGAAAGGTTTGCTTCCTCCTTAGCCCATGAAGTCATGTCTTTTAGAAGCATCGCATACGGGGGTGGTTGAAGGTATTTTTTAAAATAAAAAAATATGCGATTTGGGGGGAAAATATTGAGTATGTCTGTAGACTACTCCAGGAGTCATCCACTCCAATATATTGAACAATTTCAATTAGACTCTGTAAATAAATACCACTTTGAATATACTGCAATAAATTAATAAAACTCATTGCTTATTTTCAAATGTGGGCTGCCAAAATGGCGCCATTTTAATGTCTGTTAATTATAAAGATTAACTTGTTCTAAGGCCCATAATTTAAACTTGGGCGCTGTAGTCAGGTGATGTAACACGTACACTTTATTGGTCTAGGGAATTTAAAGCTTTAAATTTAGCTGTTAGAGAAATAAAGAGCTAAAACTACATGTCTACTTAAATGGACATCAGGTCTTAGGAGGATACGGCAAGTGAAATTGCTATTCCATGAAACACGTGCACTTAAGCTCAAAGTGAAGTAATCGTGCTTCATCTTCAAGACTAACAAGTTAATCAACGAAATAACAACTTTAATGGATATTTTATTTGTTATAGGAGTGAGCATAAAATAGCTTGCCTTAGACATTTGGACCTTTTTTTTCTAAAAACAGAGTGGCGTGGAGATCTAGTATATGACCGACTGACCTTAGAATGCTTTAGTTTCATTACTGGCCGCTAGGCGCTACAAATTAGTCTTAAGAATACCAAGATATTCGAAAGTGCACACGAAATTTGGCCACTTCATTTTGTTTAATGATAGTTATTTACATTATTAGTGCGGACAGAAGCAAACTTATGCACAATTGAGGCCTTCTTTGCAAAAACCCCGTTTGTCATTAAATACAACTTTCGAGGAAACCGCGAAGGAGACTAAAAAAAGATTTTTAATTTTTTAACAGTTGGCTTATAAACACTGTTATTTTGGTGGCTTGTCACTTCGGTAATTAGACATATTTTATGGTATAAATGATAATAGGTCGGGAGCCGGTGACACTGAAAGTACCGTCATCGCGGAATCAAAAATTTTTTATGTAAATTGATAGTTAATAGTCATACGAACAGAATGTACGCCGGGATTCATTAAGCCGAAAGTATTTTTAAAACAATTAATTATTATAAAAAAGCAAAAATGTTTTTTTACCCAGGGTGTTTTCTAATTGAATGTCAATATTTAAGGGGCGATTTTTGGGTCCATTCTAAAAAGAAAACTTCATATGAACGTATATCCTAAACGTCTTAACTTTTGAGATACAGGGTGGTAAAGTTTTGAAAAATAAATAGTTTTTTATTAAAATCTGTAATACCACTTTAGATATTTTAATTAAATTTGGCATACATGTACTATGTATCAAGAGGCATTATTTAGTGTACCACAATTTTTTTTTCTTTAAACCAGTGGCGTTCGTACGGAATTTCACCTGCCTATTTTGGCAGATATTGATGGTACGCCACTGATTTCTCGTAAAATTAAAATCATTACTGAAATTCCCAATCATTTCTAAGCAAATTTGATCTCTTGCATTTTTTCAATCCGATGCACGGTTTTCGCTTACAAAAATAAAAACCTTTTCTCTGCATGATCATAACAATATCGTTCATATAGCAGAGAAAAGGTTTTTATTTTTTTTAAGCGAAAACCGTGCATCGGATTGAAAAAATGCAAGAGATCAAATTTGCTTAGAAATGATTGGGAATTTCAGGAGTGATTTTAATTTTACGAGAAATCAGTGGGGTACCATCAATATCTGCCAAAATAGGCAGGTAAAATTCGGTACGAACGCCACTGGTTTAAAGAAAAAAACATTGTGGTACACTAAATAATGCCTCTTGATACATAGTACATGTATGCCAAATTTAATTAAAATATCTAAAGTGGTATTACAGATTTTAATAAAAAACTATTTATTTTTGAAAACTTTACCACCCTGTATCTCAAAAGTTAAGACGTTTAGGACATACGTTCATATGAAGTTTTCTTTTTAGAATGGACCCAAAAATCGCCCCTTAAATATTGACATTCAATTAGAAAACACCCTGGGTAAAAAAACATTTTTGCTTTTTTATAATAATTAATTGTTTTAAAAATACTTTCCCGGCGTACCGAGCTCATTTTGTTCGTATGACTATTAACTATCAATTTACATAAAAAATTTTTGATTCTGCGATGACGGTACTTTCAGTGTCACCGGCTCCCGACCTATAAGGGACGTCGGTAATTAGGCCATAAACCCACAGACGGCGTATGTCATATTCTGGAATACGCCGGCCGTTTTTGCAAAGAACGCCTCAATTACAATCACAAGTAAGAAAAGTATTGCCACGTCGTTCTGTACCATGATTCACTTGGCAAATATCACAATTTTAAACAAAGTATACTAATACTAACGTATACTGGTTGTATAAGTAAAATTATGGTTAACTGGGATTATGTCTGGTTAAGTAATTTGTCCCAATTAATAACATTAAAAGGGAAAAAATTATATCCGTTTCAACTTTTCTTATTAGCTTTTATTTCTTACGCCAACTTTAATATTTTCTTTTAGAAAATATCGCCCTAAGACAAATTTTTGGCCTTTATAACTTTTTGCTCCTAGCAATTAATTATGCTTAAAGCTTGTCAGAATAAATAATTATCATGAGAGTCAGGCGACGCTCCACGACATCGTATAGCAACAAGCAAAAAACTTCTGATAAGTGGTCTTTACAGGGAAACACTGGTAAAATATTGTAAGCGAGCCAGAGCCGCATCGTAGATTTTTTTACTTATTTACTCCACCTGCTAAATTTAATAAAATTTTGTAATTAAGGTGGGCCAATAACAAAATAAAAACCCTATTTTATTCCGTTGGAAATAAAAATAAAAAATGGAAACACTGGAGGGTGTTTGTATTAAACCTATTGCATTTACTAGTAGTATTGGCGCGTTCGTCGGAGGACGCGACGGACGTATATACAGGGTTTTGATAAAGAAACGGATCACCCTTATATATGGAATACCGCTTAATTTATCTAAAATCGCTCGGGCCCGTCGATTTTTTTGAAATGTATCCTTTAAGAAAAAAATTATACAGGGTGGATAAGAAAGTGCTACGTGGACGAACATTTAGTTTTTAAACAAAATAACCTGTATAGTTTTACATTTTTCGATTTTACAGTCAATTCTAGACATTTATTATGTAACATATCCAATACCTATCTTCAGCTGTGTTCGAATTATTAACACTTTCAACTTTTAAAGAAATTTTTTATGCAACGTCCTATATCAACCCACGGTGTGCCTCGATTAAGGTCTTCCCACTTCCATTTTTTTCAGATTTTGTTAAAGTGGTGTGGCCTAAGTAATGTATGCCCAAAATGAAAATCCTAGATCAATAGTTTGAAAAGAAATCTTGATTTCACTAAAATTTTTAGGTTAAGCGGCTTTACTTTATGAAAAAAAGTGTATCAAAAATTTTTAAGGCGAATAATCTTCTTTCAAGTCTTGGAAATGATATCTTCTTAGTGGAAATATTTAACATTTTTAAATAGCTTTGATAATCCTGAACAAAGATGAAGAAATGAGTTTTTCGTCAGTTTTGTGTATCTATCTTTTACGTTCAAATACAATGGTTTATGCCCATGTCCATGGGAATGTCTTTTTTTTACCTGGGAGAGCCCAAGTCGACTTCAAACCTAAGTACTAAAGTACCGTGGGTGTCTCAAGAAAAGGGAGATGCAATCTATTGACAGGGGATTTAAAGGAGTTGAGCTTGGGAGGGGAAGGGAAAGCATCTGCAGGCAATTTGTTCCATAATTCAGAGCCCTGGGTATGAATGAGCGAGAAAAAGGGACGTTCTAGGCTTTTGTAGTTGGATAGTAAGGGGATGTATGTGTAAGGCGCTTTTTGCTGTTCTGTTAGGAACAGTCAGGGGGGAATGGTAGCGGTTATTTCTTCCGAGCAAAATCCGTGAAAATATAGGTAGAACAGGGACAAATCCCAGCGCGGCAATGAGCGAGGGAAGGGAGTTTTTCTCTGCGAACTAGTCACTGATGAGTCGAATCTTTAGGATAGGGTCAAGGATGGTGAATAGCGGTATCCATAAAAACGTAAATCTGAGCAAGAATAAGAAGAAAATAAAAAGTATACGCAGTGCTGAGTCACTGAAAAACCAGGCAAATGCCCGGCCGGTTGTTTTGATTACAAAAAGTCGATACTTTCTTATTCAGGTAACTAATTCCAAAGTTTTCAAGATATTCATTCAGAATATTTAAGCTTGTATACGTCTAGGTTCCTTAAGCAAACCTATATGACAATATCAAGTCTCGATTTTCGATAAGATATCTATTCTTGAACTTTTGATCTTTGTCCTATGTACTAAGGTACATAAAAGTGGCCTAAAACCACACTGATGTGCCTCAAACACGACGCTATTGGCTGCTTCAAAAAAATTTTTGGCCGCCTTTCCCCATAAATAACTAATTCTGATTGATAAAACATTAAAAATGATTGACCAACAATATTCATCTTTTTTTTTATCAAACTACAGTGATGGTTTAAAATAATAATAAAATAATATTTTTAAAAATACATAGACTTCTTTAGGCCTGAAATCTTTCAACTGATTGTTATCTTTAACTATTTTTGATTTAAAATTATCAAACCAATTCTTTCTAGTCCCCATCTAAAACTTTCAAATGCGTTTTCCGCCCATATGTGGTATCACATAAAGAATGTTTCAAATTATAAATTTATTGGTTTTAACTCTGCTACTACCGGTAAAAAGTGGGAAAACTTTTATATAAGGAGATAAGTTTTCGACATCAGCTTAGTATTCCCTGCACACAAAACGGATGAGATGAATTATTTTAGAGACACATCCTAACTCAACAATTTTAAATTCAATAGCTTTAAAGTGAACAAAAGTAACTGATTTACTGGTCTAAGTAACACGATAAAAAATTTTAAAAAAATTATCCAATCTACAATACATTCTAATCATTGATAAAATTAGTAAGATAAGTGAATGAGGTTTTTCGAACTTTTTTTACTTTTCTAGATCTTTGAACATACAGGTGTATAGTAAACCTTTTTCATTAATGACATTGGAAAGTACCATAATATTTTTCTGACAATAAGATCTGATTTAATCTAATTTTGATGTGCTGAAT